>BMAU01019987.1:0-291305 GCA_019973935.1 Trichonephila clavipes
CATGAGTTAAGTTAAATATAGTCTCTTTAAGCAGAAATTGTATTTTTTATTCACTTTGACATTAACTGTTAATTTAGTGCACATTGTTGTGATTTTATCTTGGAATCACACTTTTATGGCATTCATTATGTGTCTTTAGGTGTACAGTCCGTTTTACCTAATCATCTTTTAAAACTTCTTTTAATACTGATTTAAGTCTGCTGAATTTTCAGATCTGTCAAGCAATTTATTTAATTTTTCTGCTTGAAATTCTTATCCCTATTAACTGACTGCATAGTATAAATGAATGATTTTGAAAACTGCTCCCTTCTTAATATTTTAATTTCAAAATACAATTTTTGACGTATTAAAGCTTGCTGAATCAGACAAATTAAGTGTATATTCCTAACTTTCTATTCTAAGATTTTTATACATACCAGAGGTATATTAAAATACGAAAAGAACTATACTTAAGTTATAGTATTGTTGCTTCTATGATTTTTGGAATTATTGTCTACCCAGTTATGTGTAAACCACCCAGAGTAATATGTGTTGAAGTAGTTCTTGATAGTAGAACACACACATGTATTGAATGTACTCATTGTTGAATATGTTGCCTTATGTTTGCTGACTTTTTTAGCAATAATTATGTGTCCCCTGTTGAATGTTTTACTGTTATTTTTATATTAGTATTTTTATTATTGTGAACTATCACAAAATAAAAAAGTTAAAAGTATTAACTGATTTTAACTGTTAGAATATGTATTTGAGTTTAATCCTAGTCGCATAACTTGTATAGGCCAATATGTGGTTGACATGTATTAACCATATGAACCCTGATGATTGTTCAGTTTCTAACCTGCTTAAAATGTGTACATTTATAGCTATATAGATCAATATTAGCTGATTAGAATATTTGTATTTAATACTATAAGACGTATGTGAACAATCCATATAAAACCACTTGAATTGATTTATGTGGATTTATGAAACCCCTTATAGAACCATGTGTCTGAATTATATAGAACCTGCTTAGAATGTTCATATTTTAAAGTGTACAATCAAACATGAATTGATTTGCATGGATATTTATTGAACAGTATGCACATGTAGTTCCAAAATGAACTACTTACCTAGTTCCCAAGTTGATGTTTTATACTATTTAGGCTAATATATTCATTAATCTTCATAGGTCTATATAAAATCTCTTATGGAGAGAGATCTGTTTCAACAATTAAAATATAATGTTCTTGTTTTTAAAACCCGTACATCTAGAAGAATATTTCATCATAGAATATTTCTCACTAATTTGTACACAGAATAACAATTTAGGTTCATTTTGAATGCTCATCTCCTCCTAATTGAATGTGCATATTTTCTGCATGGTGGGTAGTTTAATTTATATAGATCATATGGTGCTTCAAAGCATCTCATTTGTATAATGTTTTCTTAAATCTCATTCTAATCTAAATTTTCATTTGAGAATTTTAATGTAAAAGAGATTTTTAAAAAAATGCTGAAGAATTTTGTGTACTGTTTTTATGAACAGTATTCTTTTATGTATAAACGCTACAAAGATTGAATTTATAACTGTATGGGTAATTTAAAGTGTTAAGTTTGAATTATTATACAGACCTTTTTGTCCAATATTTTTCTCAAAATGGGATATCAGCATTAAAATAATTTTAAATGTTATATTGACTCATTCTTTATAAATAGATTCGAATTTTCCTGTTCTTCATAGAGTGTAATACAAGCATCATTTTATGTATTTTTTATATTTTAAATTTTTAACAAATAATTTGTTATTGCATATCATTTGTTATTAATTGCTTTTTTTTAATCACACATACACAGAGAAAGGTCCTTCCATATTTTCTAACTAAAACTGAAAATTAATTTATTGTTTGGAGTACATTTTGCAGTTTGATTATTCATAGTTATATAATATAGATCACCTTTATTTCTCATTATTTAACTCTTTTGTGTTTATTTTCATTCAAAATGTCTGTATATTACTATGTGAGTTATTGTGCTTCTGCATAAAATCTGTTAGTTTTTACAACTTTTGTATTGAAAATTAGGTCTAATGAAAACATTTGTTGTAGGGAAATGAATGTAAAACTATCAATTATTCTTCCAAATTAATTAGCTTAACATTTTTTTTAAGTAAACCGTCATTAATTTATCATTTTCTGGCTGACTTAGTTGATTATTAAAACAATATACAAAATTGTGTTCATATTTTCAAAATTTATGATTTAAAATAAACAAGTCATTTGACTGAAATAAGATCATCAGTTTTAAATCAAATTATCTATTTGAAATTAATTTTATTAAATCTGATAATTCATAAATTAGTGATTTTTAAAACTTGACATTATTTTCTTTTGTCTGCAGCTTTGAAAGTAAAAGAAAATACCTAGCTATTTGCATCACATTGGTGATAATATGAAATACAATTATTGAAAAAAAGGATTGTACTTCTTATATATTAACTTCATTGCTTACTATGAATGACAATATTTATAATGAATGACAATATTTATATGCATCTTCCAAAAAGCGTTCGATAAAGCAGTAATTTTATTTATGGCCATTTAAAAAATGTTGAGTGGTTGAAAATGAATTTCACTCTAGAGCGTGTGTGTGTGTGTGATTTAACATAGTAATTGTGGAAATTTGGATGTTTCCTTCATTTATTTGTGTTTTTAAGAATTTCTAAAAATACCTACCTACAGCTTTAAATAAAAATCTTTTTGCAATTATATTATATTGCCAGCGTGATAACATTAATTATTTTTTTTTGTGTATGTATATATTGCTAAATATTTCAGATTCTTTGAAAGCTGTATAGTGTTATATTGATTTGAGATCAAAATAATCTAATCAGTTTCTTAATTTTAATGTTTGAATGTATTTTATATATTTTACATTGATAATCTTTGAAAAATGGATTTTTCCTGTGTACTGTGTTTTAAAAAGAGAATAATACATCATTTATTTCTTAAGGTTAGAATGACCTAAAATGGTTGTTTTCATTATTAAGAATTTGATTGGAATCATGCACCAAAGAAATAATTTTTTAAGTCAAACATAGCATTTTTAAAAAAAGTCAAATGTTTTTTATGTCAAGTCACATCTCTGTATTCTTCCCTCCCTGAAGGTGCTTAATGAGCTCTAATAGATATGAAAACATAGAAAGGTGTGTAAGTTTAGCATGTATTTACAATTTATGATGTATAAAAGTTTTTATATAAAATTTTTTGTTTTTTATGTCACTTAAATAATTTTATTACTTGCTGCAAATGTGATACTGTTTATTAATAGAGCAAATTTCGTTGGTATGAAAGAGAAAAATATTCACAGTCAGTTTTCTAATAGATTGAAAGCGATTAATGAGTGATGCCAAAAGGTGTGTATTGTTTCTACTAACAAAAAATATACATCTTGTATGTTTATCTAGTTAGAAAATCTCTTAGTTTGCTTTGCAGTTTTTTTTCATATGATTTTGCTGCTTCCATTGGTTATCAAACTTTTATTCTGAATGATTTCATTCCTTAAAAAATTTAATATTCTTTTGTTTAATTTTATTCTATTTTACCTACTTAACATATAATATATTTAAAAACTGATTTTTTGTGTGTCACCATTTAAATTAAATTAATTTAAATGTTCCGTTTTATAGTTTTTTAGAGTAATCATGCAATGAATATTTAGAATTTATTACTTGTACTAAAACATAAATATAAAATTAAATATTCTGCAATCAAAATGGATATCTTTATTATAATTTATAAGCATTGAAAGTGTGTTATAAAAGTTGAAAATATTATAATGAATCCAAAAATTGAGAAAGAAATTACTTTTATGAATATTATATACTATATTCATAAATCAGCTCATTTAGAAATAATGAATGTTTTTCTGCTATGTAAACCATATATTTTTTCTTTTATCATACATTGCAAGCTGAGCCTTTGAATTCAAATAGAAGTGAAAAGTCAGCAATGTGTAATACTTGTCCTGTTTGAACTGTACAAATTTGAAAATACATAATAATGCATTGTGTAAGTAATATGAATTAAATAAAAGTATTTTTACTGAAGTAAGGATTTAAATGTTTGGAGAGTAAGGAAATATAGATTATTCCTTTTTCGGATCTCAAATAAAATTATGACTTAGAAATAGAGTATTATTCTTTTGATTACTGACAGATGTGCTTGATTGGTACTCATTCAGTTAAAGGGTATATTAATATTTTGATTATTTTTCAAAAAATAAGTCTTTAAAGGTATATTATCCAACAATATGAAATAATGAGTTAGTTTCCAATTTTGTTGCTTGCATAAATATTTCCAGACAGCAATGGTAAGTGATACAACAAAAGATGTTGTAAACATAATTTTTAGAGATTAGTGTCTTGTATATGTAAATTCTGATAAAGTAAAGAAACTGAATTTGAATACAAAAAAGTAATAATAGATGAATATAGGTAATAGGTTTGTGACATTTTTTATTCTTAATGAAGAGCATAAAATGAATTATAATCAACCATCATGGAATTTGGGTTTGTAATTTAGTTTATTAGAGAATTAATTTCGTTTATCTTAGAAAGATTAGATTATTCATTTGATGGGGAGAAAAAATTGCTTATAAACTGTAGTTTATTTTTTTTTTCTGTAGAAGAAGGAAACATGCTCAAGTGAAGTGGAGTGGCCAACTAAATCAATACATTATTCCATCTTTCCCCAAAATCAAACAATAGACATTGAAAACTATGCTATATTAGCTTTTCTCCTTGTGGTCACAATGGGAAATTTTTTACTCTCTTTTTAATAGACCTGAATTCTTTAACTAAAATCAAGTATTTAGTTGGAAAAAATAGTTTAAAGTTAATTTTATACAAACTGCTTTAACAATTTCTGTAAAACCTTAAAAAAGCAAAGAAAATTGAATTTCATAACTCAATAGAGATTGTGAAAATGTTCTAATGTAAAAAAGTAAAAGTGAAGAATGTAAAGAAGTAAAGGCTTTTTTAAATGTGGAGATCATTGATGCATGATTTTGCTCTGTTGCAGTTTCCTTTATAATTTTTTTTCCTGTCTATAAATAATGCATTATTTGCTCTTACAATTATTGATTAAAAAGCCAAAATTATTTATTGTGGTGATACCTTATTGCATTGTTTAATAAACCAAAGGCAAATTTCTTAATGGTTATTTTATGCAATTTTAGTTTTGTTATTCTATATATGAGTGAATACTTTTAGATTTATATTAAATGGACAACTATTAAATATAATTAGCATTTTTTTTTGAAAATTTTTTAGTTTCTGATTGTTTAAATGTCCTGTGTTCAGTAATTTAATGGTACTGTTACTCAGAGTTTATAACTAAATATATTACAATTCAAAATTATTCACCTTAATGTTTTTTGTTTACAATTATTTGGAAGTAATGTACAAATTGTTAAAGTTAATGGAAATAAAGAATTAAGAGAATATTGTGTTTAAGAGAGAGAAGTTAACTCTCTTAATTGACTTTTCACTTATTTTTTTAGATTAAGCAATTTTTAAAATTTGATAAATGCTTTCTCTTTGTTATATATATTTAGGAAAAATGTTCTTACATAAGTTAATTTTTAAAAAGGCTGGATTATATAAAACTGCAATATTAAAAATATGAAGTTACCTTTTTAATCCATACCAAATTTTAATATTTCCTTGATATACTGTAAAATCTTTAATATAATTAAAGTAAAATGCGCACCCCTTTTTTTATGGAGGAACCTAAAATGTATCAGTGCAATGCTCTTATATTTTGAAGTCATTTAATCGAGGTATTATACCACAGACTTTTGAAAAAATAGTATACTTCTAGATCTGTAACGCTTTAAATTCATTAGTTATGTCACTTCTTTTTTAAAAAAAACCAGCATCACTAACAATATAGAAGACTAATTTTTTTTTATGCACATCTGTTTTTTGAAGCAATTATTTTTATACCTGGCGTATCATGTGTTCAAAGTGTGCGTTATACACCAGATTTTACTTTACTTATTTTGTATGTTTAACATTTACAGTTTCACAAGAATGAAACGTGAATAGAAACCTAAAAAGCCATTTAAACAACGATCCATTTTACTTTTTCAAACATGTTTTTAGTCCTTTTAACTGTCTTAGTCCCAGTAAACCCCTAAATTAGTGTTTCCACATAATACACTGTAGTGGCATGTGATATCTGAGAACAATAAGGTAATTACTGTATTTTGAAGGAATAAGCTTATGAAAAAATACTTAAATAAATAGATTCATGTTCAAAATATACCCATGTGAATTCAAATACTTGTACTTTTATTCATGTTCTATACCTATATTTATGTTTTAAAAAAATAAAAGTAAGGATAAATTAATTATAGATATGTCTTTCTTGAAGAATTATGAATCATTATTTATTTTGATGATTTTGAAGATAAGATACAAGTAGTATATCTTAAGTTTTCTCCTCCGTTCAAAAAAATTATGTATTTTTTTAAAAAAAATGATTAAAAATTTCTAAATTTCTTCATTTATATGTAATTTTGTTTCTTTTAGAATTATGCAAAAGTAAAAAGGCTTTTCTGTGGAAATCCTGTTTGGAAAGCTTATGATCGTCCGGCTGATGACAACCCAAGCAGAATTAGTTATTTGAATAATCTTACTGCTTCAGCTTAATTACAGTGTGGTTGGCAGAGCATTACCTTTATATTCTTATATTTTGTTATGTCTAAATACATTTCACATTGTACTTTTTGATTAAAAAGTAAAATACAGTTCTCTTAAATCAATATATACACACACTCAATAATTAAAGTTGACATGGCTTTTCTAAATTGTGAATTTATTTTTAATTGTTTTTTCCCTTCTTGGAAAAATACTTTAATATTTACATAATATAATGTTTAAAATATTTATAAAATTCATTTCCATACTTTAAATTTAAAAACATACACTCTTATTATAATCATTGATAGTTTGTGAACATTTTTCATTCCTTCTAATTCCAAGTTTAAAATTCTTTTTTATAGTTTTCCATTTTCTATAAATTTTAAACATTTTATAAATTAAATTAGTATGCAAGATGGGTTTGTTTCTATATTGATTAATGTTTTGTTAACTTAGAAAACTTGATTTCTGGATAAAATGGTTTTGCAAGCAGCTTTCTGAAATTTGTAATGAATTTTTATATCTTTATTACATTTTGTTGTGTTTTTGGTACTCAGATATTTAATAAAAATGTTGCAAATATTTGTATTGTCCTTTTTTTCTGCTAAAATTTAGATAAAATCTAGCAAAATAATAGATTGAAAGCAATCTTTAAAGAAGTTATAAATATATATATGCAATGTGCCTGCTAAAGTCCGTTGTCACTACCAATAATTTATGAACGGCAAGAGTTATAGTCATACAAGTGGGGTCTAGGTATAGTAAAGTTGCCATCTGCTACCCCCCAAAAAACTACTTACAGTGCCATTTGGTGGATAAATTTGGAGTAAGCATTTTTTGATCTCATAAACAGTACGAGACACATGAAAAAAGTCAATTACAAATTTGTTCAACAACATCAATTTAGTAAAAGAAGGCATTTTCTGTAAAGTAATGTTATAAAAATAGAAGACGTAAAATGCATATATTTGTTTGGTTCGTAATTCCCAACATTGAAACGCGGAAAAGAGAAAACGTTACACTTGAGAATGGTACCCCTGATGGTCTGGGCACAGAAGTAGCGTACGTGATTTCAATACTAATTGACCCCAGTTCAAGTCCCGGCTGGAGCATGTCGTCCTTACAACTTTCGTAACAAAATTAGAAGACGATGCGCATTATGCACTGCCGTTTAGCAATCACATCAACTTAACTCAACGCTCATTTGGTATGTCAATCGCACAAATTTCGGTATTACGTAAATAAATATGACATGTCATACCTCTGTGCAACCAGAAGACGTATTAGTGTGTGCCTTAGCCCATCCTCAGAGCAGCACAAGAGAGATCAGTGCATAACTTGGCCTCTCAAAATGCCGTATTTGGAATATCTTGAATGAATTAGGTTTAAACTCTTGAATGAACCGCCCGACATCTGTGCCGGAGCTAATGGCAGGGAATGATCAAAGACTCTGTGATTGATGCAACTTCATTATGAACCATTTGGAGGTCCAACCAACGTTTCTTGTTGACATCATATGGACGGACGAGGCATGCTTTGCGAGTAATACTATGCACAATAAGTAAAACATCCATTTCTGTTAGCTGAATAGTTCTAGATGTGATGTGGAAGCTGGACAAGTTCGATGATTGATAAATGTCTAGTGCGAAATATTCAAAGACAAATTGATTGGCTCGGTATTTTATAAAGGCAAGTTTACGGGATCTCTGCTTGTCATTACTGAATGACATTCTATCCGATTTTCTAGAGGATTTGCACCGTTGAACAACCTGTGGAACTGTATGGTTCCAACACTACGGCGCCCCGCCGCATTCGGTATCACGCGTCATACAGTACATTCGAACACATTCCAGCAACAAGTTATCGGGGATGGTGAATGGTCACCTGACCTGAACCCATTGGACTTTTTTCTGTGAGGATATATCAAACAAAGAGGTTATGCAACCCCTCCATTAACACTGCAGTAACTTTGAAATCGCATTACGGATGTTTCTGCCAGCAAGAAAGTACAGCGGGAAACGCGAACCCGTGTCCAGATGTGTATTTTTGCTGAACGACACCATTTTGAGCATGATGGATGAATCTCGTTTCCGGAAAGTGCAGTTTTGTTCAACGCGGTCAAACAAATGTGTGCTTTGTGCTTTTCATTTGTATCCTTTTTGTGCGCAAGTTGTTTTTATTGTAATAAATCAGTGATGCTGGACAACATTGTAATTGACTTTTTTTCGTGTAGTTCGTACTGTTTTTGAGATAAGAACGCTAACTAAATTTATCCGTCAAGTGGCGCTGTAAGCAGTTGCGTGTGTGCGGGAACGTTCTGTAAGCCGCACGTGTTAGTGTCTTGCTTTGTGTGTGCTACATGTTTCGTGTGGGTATTCATTAATGAATGTTTTAAGTATAAAAACCTTCCCATTCTTTCCACGCGATTGCATCCACCTCTAAAAAAAGGATCACCTCAAAACTAAAATGCATTACATCAAGTCCGTAATT
Organism: Trichonephila clavipes; assembly: GCA_019973935.1. Lineage (NCBI taxonomy): Eukaryota > Metazoa > Arthropoda > Arachnida > Araneae > Nephilidae > Trichonephila > Trichonephila clavipes. Next base: position 9,176 of record BMAU01019987.1, read on the forward strand.
TTACATATACACATATAAAGTATTTTGCTTTTATGTATTTATTATTTTCCCAAAGAGCAGTTTCTTTTGACAATTCTATTCGGTCTTGGAGCTTATAATAGAATATTAATTACCGAAAATGCTTTACTGGTTTGTTATGTAGCGCTAAATCTATTAGGGTTGAAAGCCATCTCATTAGAATGGCGTGGAATTTGGGAGAGCGGGATGCCAACTCAGGTGTTATGCTTATTTCTAACCATGGTTCAAAATTACGAGGTGCGTCACCCATAGGACTCATGTTGCTACTAAGTACGACGTTATAAATTCTCAACCATTGAAATCACATTTCTCTATATTAATACAATACAATATCTGACCAAAATTATTCAGATCCCCCTTAAAGAAGTTGATCTGACGAGTAACATGATTTTATGCGTCACTAAAAACTATAAAAGTGTTGATAATGGTTTGTCACTTCATATACGTTTGGGAAGCAATGAGAAGCCAAAGAATCTTGGTGACATTGATCATGGCATTATAGGGAGATGTGTGTCACCATTGTGAGAAATCATTTCATAAAATTTCGGACATTCTGTAGAAGCCAAAATCCATTATGAGTGATGTAGTTGTGAAGCGGAAACGTTGAGAACTGTAGCAAAACGAACCTGCAGGCCGAAAAAATTCAGTGAACGCAGCCGTAGAACTCTGAAAAGGGTAGCGAAATAAAATCGCAAATCCTCGTTGGTTGAAATCCCTTAGCAGTTCCAAATTTTATCAGGTGTTAGTACAATAAACAGGACTATTCTTCGAGAGTTAAGGGGAGTTTGAAACCTCTCTCTCTATATATATACAGGGTGTCCAGCCTTAATGTGAGCCAATAGCTATATCCCGAACCGTTCGGTTTAGATATATACTTCCAATTTATAAAATGTTTTTAAAAAGGTAAAAAATGTTTTTGCGTGCTTTTCGAACCAAAAAACCCATTTAGAAAAAGTTACAAAAATTAAATTTTAATACGGTCCCCAGGTCCTATCGCATATTTAGGAAAAGATGCAGTGCATAAAAACAAAGGAAACACAAAAAGTTTCATTTTATTACGATACAAACTGACCGAGTTATGCCTACATAAAGTTGAAGCGTCTGAATTGCTCAGAAAAGGGGGTCGTATATAAATTGAGTTTAGAGAACAGTAATTCACTATCTACAGAAAGATCAAAGAAAAACATCACAATAATATTAAAACATCGTAGTAAACATCATAGATTGACAATTTGCATTGCTGTATGGCAAAGTTAAATTAAAGAAATATAAATTGTACAGAAAAGATTAAAACAGCTTGTTTTAACAAATAGCAGCAAAAGAATACATGATTTGCCGTTCAATAATGTTCAAAATGACTGCCTTCCGCAGAAATGCAGTACCGAACCCGCGTCAGAAACTCTGCCTGTAACTTCTGCAACATAGTTGGTGTCACAAACCTGCATGCCATGCTGATTCGATTGAGTACATCAGATATACTCGTGGATTCATGTTCTACACTTTGCTTTTTCCAGAGAAAGAAATATAGAGGACTTAGGTCGGGTGATCGCGGGGGCCACTCCTGTTGACCTCCGTAGCCGATTATTCGAGTGTTAAATGTCTGCGCCAAAAATTTACATGGTTGCGCAGATTTGTGTGCGGGAGCACCATCATGCTGGTACCACATTCGTGATAAATCCCGTAAGGAAACTTCATCTTCTAAAAAATCGGCTAACGATTCAGATAAAATTTCCATGTATGATTCTGATGTTAAAGGTCCATCGAAATACATTGGGCCAATTAAGGTGCTCTTCCATATTCCGTACCACACATTCACCGACCAACGCACTTGGTGGCAATTCGGTCGTATTAGATGTGAGTTTTCGAGAGACCAATAATGCCTATTCTGTGTATTAGTAGTGCCTTGCCTCGAGAACTGGCATTCATCCGACCACAAAACTTCATTCAAAACATCTGGATTTTCGTCCAGTGTGTTTAACACGAAAGTACAAAAATCAAAGCGACGCTCCTGGTCTCCGGGCTTTAGTTCCTGCGCCAGGACTGGACGATAAGGATATGCACCGTACGTATGTAATATGTTCCACACCGTCGATTTTGAGTAGGAACAAGCCTTGCTTTTAGCAAAGCTTGTTCCTACTACCGGACACTACTTTCAGTATGAGCCAGGGCATATCCTAGAACATCCGCAAGCTTGAAGGTATGGCACGAGACAAGGGAATACGTCTATGACAACTCCCAGTTTTATACAAGCGTTGAACAGCACGGTCAATTGTATAATAAGATGGACGTTTTCGACTGGGAAATTTAATGCCATAAAGTCTTGCCGACGCTCTCTTATTTCGATTACACTTCCCATACAGCAGTACCATTTCGCAGTATTCTTCATTTGTATACATCTCGTTCTCCCGTACTAGAATTCGTAATAGTAGAATACGACTGTATGCAATTGCAAGCTACTGCACAACATATTTTTAACGTTCGCCATGATCAGTACCGCAGCAACTCAGTCTGAAGCCGCAGCAAATAAACCTTTTTTTTTGGAATTGCTTTTGAAATGTTTTCTTCCTCCAAAATATTTTATTTTGTCTATGTTTTACATGTACACAGAACAAATTTTATTTCTTAACTACTCAATTATTGTATTATTAACTTTAAATTTAAAAACGATTTACATAAGAGTGACGTGCAAGAGTGAAAGTTTTCAGGCAAAGTTCGAATTAATTTTGTGGCCGTGGTAGCCGAGTGGTATAGGTATCGGATCGTGGCATGCCTTGTCACGTGTTCGAGCCTAGTACCACCAAAGACCCGCCATGTAGGGCAGCGATGCATGTTAAATCTGTCGAGAGCTGATACGTCCTCCCGTTGGTGTAGTGTGGAAGTTAGGAGGGGGTACCAGCTCATGTGTCATCCATGTCACTTGACCATGGTTCAAAATTACGTGGTCCGTCGTCAAAAACCCTAGTGTAGCTGAACAGTGCGACGTTAATATTCAATTAATCGAATTAATTTCACTTTGGAGACGGTCCCTTACTAGCTTCGCAGAAAATGTATCATTTTTAAAGTTCCATAACTCTCTGCCAGTTTTTATCGTAATAAAATGAAACTTTTTGTGTTTACTTTATTTTTGCGTACTGCATCTTTTCCTAAATTTAAGTGATAGGACCTGGGGACCGTATAAAAATTTTTTTTTTTTCTAAATGAGTTTTTTGTTTCGAGAAACACGTAAAAACATTCTTCACCTTTTTAAAAACATTTTTCAAATTGGAAGTGCATGTCTAAACCGAATGGTTCGCGAATTAGCTATTGGTTCACATTAAGGCTGGACACCCTGTATATACTGACAACGTTGATTTGGCTGTTTTTGATGTACCTTTTCTCAAAATCTGTAATATGTACTTACTTGAAATTTTTCATACAATTAAAGTGCACCTTTCTCATTATACTGAAATTAGTTTTTAGCTAGTTTTGAATTATTTAAATATTTTATGAAATATTTAACAAACATTGCGAAATTCAGCCCATTTTTCACATCAAAAATTTGTAAAAAATAAATTTTCGAGTTTTTATACAAAACGCTCATTTCAGTATATATTATAGCCATAATTATAAATATACCATAAAAAATTTATATACCTGTGATCAGTAGTTTCTCAGAAAAAGTACATCGAACTTCAAAATTTACATTTTGAGATAAATTGATTTTTATGTATACAGAGAGACTTCTAATCGGCTAGGAAATAAAAAAAAAAGCTCAATTTACAATAAAAGGTACATGTTTTGGTTTATATCAGATGTTAAATTTTTAAGCAAAAACGTACTTTGTTTACATTTTTCGCCATTAAAATGGACGTGGCCCAATTTTAACGATTATTTTAAAATAGGTTTTAAGGGCTTCTAATTGCCCTAGAGGTTAAAGTAAGGCATTTTCAGAAAGATTAAAATGTATACGATTTGAAAATGTAAAAATCTCAAATTTTCAAAAAAATAAGATTTTAACTTTCCAATACTTCTTAAAACACCTTTGATTCCGTAGTCATGTAGCTGCTCGCAAGCCGCATATCACTCCCTAGAATGCGAATCGTCGATTACAATGGTGCAAAGCGCATTGTCATTGGACTGTGGATATGTGGAAAAATGTCTTTGGGATGTGATGTGTCTCGCTTTATAATCTGTCAGTCCGATGGACACGTAGAGATAGGTTATGACGAATCTATACGCGACCTCTAACTAATCCTCTCGGGGAATCTTTGGGCTAGCATTTGCGTTTAACTGACAGCCATCCCTCTCAAGAAGAAATCTTGATATTTAGATTAGTTTGACTATATAAAGTCAGAGTTTTGTAATTGTAGTAGAAGGAGCTAAGAAGCTGTTATATTCGCTATGCAGGTGAGATTGAGTAAAGTTGATTTTCGCAGCTTAAGATTAAGAGTGGTGTTTGCCACTGTATTAAATTAGTGGATTGGGGGGTTGTAATTAACGATAGATTAGATTGAGTTAAATTAGTTACTTACTCTTATTTGCTTAATACTCATTCCTTTCTCCTTTGACATTCACTTAGAGATTGAAGTGTTGTTGGTCGGTGTGTTTGAATAAATAAATAATTGTTATTATGGAAGTTCCTGGTTCTGTTTTTATTCCTCCTACACCCTTAGGTAGGTGAGGGACTTCAACGGTGAGGGGCAACTCTTCAGGAGTAAATCGCTCACAAGGTTGTACCTAAACTTTCGGAGGTGAGTGTATAGAAGTGTGAGGAAGATAGAACACGCGACCTATAGATCCGAAGACGGGTAACATGACCACTAGACAAAAGTGATCACCCATGTCCGGAGGCTGTTACTGGCTTGTGTAGATTTGGCTACATATTCTTGAATTAGATATATGTGATCGAAACTCTACTTACATATAACAATATAGAGTACAATTATTATGACATTATATTCAGTGACCAAATTTCTAGCTTTTGGCAGGACAGTTCCAATTTTTAACAATTTGCACCACTTCTCGTGGCGTTTAAGAGGGTCCCAATTTTTGGAAAGAATGCACGACAAGTTAAGGAACGCCGGGAGAACGGGAAGGAAAAATACGGTTTTCTGCGGTCATGTGGCTTATTTCACCAAAATATGAGTTTCAAATTATTTTGGATAATATCATGATGTTAAACTTTAATAATAACAAATAATTGTTAAGAACTGATTATATCGAGAACTGCTCATCAAAGTTCACATTGTTGATCAGTTGTTAGAGTTTAACCAGCATATTTTTTGGCATTGGCAACGATGAAAACATTTTGTAACTGTCTCTCGACTAGTGCAAGTGCTAATTGAAGAAATGATGCCAACTATTCAGATAATTTAAACTCAAACTCAGTGGTGCCACAGCCCATGAGGGCCAGGACCTACTGTGCCCTTTCCAGTATACGTGACCATTGGGTGCTGAGGTGCATGAGCAGATGTCTCCATCAGGTGGTCAGTCTGAAGCAAGACCCACAGTGTTTAAGTCCCCAAGCAAGCTTGGTACTCTTTTATCGGCCCACTGCAGTAGGGATGAAAGGCTGAATCGACCTTGCCCAGCCCGGGAATAGCATCCGGACCTGTGGTGTGGAAGCGCGATACGCTACCACTCGACCACTGAGCCTTCATTCAGATAATTTGTTTATTTATTTCATAAATACATAAATTTTCTTGAATTTAGCATACAGTTCTCGTATTATCTATATTTTATAGTGGCTGCAAAAAGTGTACGACTTACGTAGCGGCCAAATCAGAAGAAAAATAATACGTTAGTATTTTTATTATTTAAAAAGAAATATAGGATTAAAATTAAAATTTTTAAAATATAGTTACTTTTTATATAACAATCAGATTAATTTAATTTATAAGCTAACAATAAAATATGTTTTTCATGTAATTATGAACCTACTTACTGTGTTTTGAACAATATATGTATAATAATTCATAATAAAATTAAATTTTTTTGGGGGGATTTTTAACATAATTAATAAGAAAAGAGAATGCCAATTCAATGATGATACAAGAAGAGAATTTCCCTTTATTAAAAAAACCAAAAGAGATTACATGGTAAAATGTATGAAATGTTATGGTGACGAAGAAAAGGATTTACATCAGCAGAAGGACTCGTGTCTTTTTTCATGCTATTAATCACAATCGCTCCAGATCTAGGACTGTACATCCAGAGACGGATTAAGCTAGTTGGAGGCCCCTGGCGGTAAAAAGTTTGAGATTCAGGAGCTCAAGAATAAAAAAATTAATAGAGTGGAAAGATTTGCTGACCTCTCTTAAATTCTCAAAATTAAATGTATAGCTAATAATAAAATTAAATGGTTCAAGAAAAATCTTCTGTATTTAAAAAATTAAAAACCTTAAAACTTACAATTTTGTTATATAACTTTATGTCTTGATTTCTCTACGGTGGGACGTCTGCTCAACATCAGAACTCTTCCCATTTATACGTGTCAAGATTGACGTATGGAGGGTCAAGTTTTCCGGATGTGACATTGTGTCTCCAAAAAAGGCACCGGATGTTCTTTCCTTACGCCTGGGACATAACATGTGTGAACTGTCTTGGAGAATGTCTTTGATGTCGCCACAACTTTCTCTTTCCCCGACATACAGATGATTGTTAGTCAAAACGATCAATAGGAAGAAAGCTGAACGAAATAGCCCCTTTGTGTTGGGTCCCCCTCACACACAGGGGACGCAAACAATTTGAATAGAGAGTACTGCCAGCAGGGAGAGACAAAGACATATCCTCAGTGAAAACGGGACAAGTTATAGCCTCCAGATGTTGGGCACTATGCCGTTTCGTAATGGGGATCAAACGTGCCGGCCGATTGCTCCCACGCACCAATGGAGTGGAACTACGGTGAAAAGAGTCAGGTGCAAATGATTACACCTACCAATGAGAGGTGACTGGGGGCGTGAAAGTGTCCCACCCCTGGAGTTGAAAGGGGTCAGCTCGGAAGTGGAGAGGGACTTCTCGATCTCAATCAATTGACTGAATTTTTCGCTCTTCAAACTTTGAGTTTGTGGGGGCAACCGCCCCTCAAGGCCCAAGGGATATGGACCCTCGATCTCTTGCTTTTTACCAAAGGGTTACCTGAAGTTTTGGGGTTTTTTCGAAGAATCTCAGTTGAGTTTGTGGACGCAACCGAACTCAAGGACCTACAAATGAACTCTGCCGACTAATGAACTGACTGATTGATTGATTGAATATTAACGTCACACTGTTCAGCTACACGAGGGCTTTTGGTGACGGACCACGTAATTTTGAACCATGGTCAAGTGACGAGGATAACACCTCAGTTGGCACCCCCTCCTAACTACCACACCACACCAACGGGAGGACGTTTCAGCTCTCGACAGATTTAACGTGCATCGCTGCCCTACACGGCGGGTCTTTAGTGGTACTCGGCTCGAACTCGTGACCAGGCAAGCCACGACCTATACCACTCGGCTACCGCGGCCATGCCAACTAATGAACATTGCCGGAGTCAGCGGCGCCCAAGCAGGAATATCAGAACTGATACGGAAATAGAAATTTTCTATCGCGAGAATTGTAAAGTGTGGCTTTTTAATGTTGAATTTATTGTTAATTTATTATTTTATCTAGAAATAAAATGTCTTTTTGTTAATTAGCTGTGTGACCTTTGACGCTACCAGGTCACGGTGTCACAATGGCAAATTCATCAACTATGTTTGTCGCATCTGTTTGGTCCAAAACATCTTGTTCTACATATAATATTTCAATTTCCCTTCTCCCATATTACTTTTTAAATACTTTTTAAAACAACAAAAATCTCTTCTCACTTGATGCATTTGATATTGGTGTAAAAAATATTTTTTAAAGTATCTCTACACTAGGAAAGTCGAGGACATTTTTCTCTTTCCACTCAATAAATTTCTAGTGTGGGGTCTTTCTTCATTGTATTTTTGTTTTCTTTTAAAAATAGTAAAAATTGATCCAATTCATCGCCAAAATTAAAAGATTCAATATCGTCTCGTCAACAAATACGGCAAAGTTTTCCATATCTAAAATAGCCCAAGCCTTTTTAACAAAAGCTACAGTATCAAAAAAAAAAGAAATCTAAATTTTATTCAATTAAATTTATACTTTAATTACATTTATAGTTTCCTTTATCTGAATAAGAAAAACTTAAAATGTAGAAACAGTAAAAGGAAAAAAATTATCAAAATGGAAACACGGTGCTTTTCTTAAAATTCAAACATATGAAAGCAATTAGTGAAAAAGGGATATTATGATAAAGTGTACCGAGAGTAACTAAAAACGTATATATAGTGAGAAAATTCTGTACATATTTTAACATTACAAATGTACGGAAGAAAAATGACTAAGGTTGCTACACTACTAGGGGCGTAGCTACCATCGTATGAATAATACGCCCCCTGTTTCAGGAGCCTAACATGTAAAACCAAAAATCGTTATGGGGCCCCAGAAAAAAGTCCTCAAGGAATTTAGATGCAGGGTCCACTTAGTGCTAGCTACCCCAGTGTACACGACTAAAATCCGTGGAAATCATCGAGGTTGCAATACCAGTACAAGAAATTTTCATTGCATGCTAAACTTATAACTAGAGCCCATCAAGCTTGTGGTTAGGGAAATTAAACCTAGTTCGGCGCCATTGTAAGGCACTCGGTTGGGGTGCCCCACTTCTACATTATCCTCGCGACCTAGATCTGTGGGAAGGAACGAAGAAGCAGCCATATCGTTTATCTTAATATATCTTTATTAAGATCTTAACTTAAACAATATACAATGATAATAATATTCAATTCAAGTGAATCTGGAGTGAAGAGACACACTATTCGTATTACCAAATAATTGCGTAACCGACCACTATATCTAACTCTACCGACTATTTCTAACTTCAGTAACTACACAGTTCTTAGTAAGTTAATTTAACAGTCTTACCGCTATATCTTTGGTAAACAGCAATTCGCTTGATTCTAACTGACGTGGCTTTTATCCTTGTGGAATGGTATCCACCTTTAGCTTGATCACACAGGTACGGATAGATTAAATCTTGAACTCGGAATTTCCTCTCACTTTAACATAGGCTTTTGTGAACATAGACCTCGTATATTTACTTCTCATAGCCACCCCGCGTACGCTAAACTTCTACTATTTATAAGATTCCTAATTTGAATATTCACGCTTCTCTCCTCGAGTTGGTTGGAAAGAATTGCATTCTGGCCCCAAAGAAACCCAAGAGGACAATTAGTTGAAATCGCGATGAGGCCGTCACAAGTCCTCTTTATCGCCTGACCTCGATTCAAGTTAACAAGTCAGCAACAGCTTTTTACTAAACTCATAGTGCTAATTGCTCCAAATTTGTTTAATTATACATGGTATAAGACAGGGGTACTCAACCTTTTTTTCTGCCAGGCCGCGTACTTATGTTAGCTATTTTACGCGGGCCGCAACATGAGAATTAATGGAGGGGGAGAAATTTTTCAAGACCAAGATACCACAGAAAATTGAAAATGTGGAAATTGATCAAAATATTGAAACTCCTATTTTCCTTTTTTTAGTTATTATTTTTTATACTTTTTATTTTTGTTATTAAATTTTTCTAAATTGGAAGCATTTAAGAATCACTCTTTCACAATTTCTACATCAGTAAACGGTTTCATATGATTACCATTAATATAACAAATTTCAAAGGGTGCCTTTGTTACCGCTGTGACATTACCTCTGACAAAACACTTTTATGCTGTTGTAAAGATTATTCAAGAGAAAGTCTATTGTTGCGAAAGGAGTGCAAAAAGGCATCTTTCCTTCTCCTCCAATCAAAGAGCAGCAGAACTACGTCACAGTTGAATGCTTTGTCTTGTCGCGTTTTTTACTTACTTGTTCTTGTACTGTGATCGTGTAATGTCATGTGTTTGTACTCGGGATAATTAAATGCTTTTATGTGTCACTTTTCATTCATACTCATTATTGGTAAATTGTTAAATAGCTAGCGTTCACATGACATCGGGTAGATGTCAACCCATTAGTTTTAATTTTGAAGCGAATCGTATTAGGTTCGTTTCACCTATTTATCACCTCTTGAAAGAGAACTTCGAGGAAAAGTGTCTGTTGACGCACTAGTTCTCTACACATTATTTAAAATCTCTAAAAGATTACACCACACATTAAATGGCTAGGACTAAGATAAAAAGAATTTTATTAGAGCGATCTCCATACGCTCTTGCTCTTACTCTGTTTACACATACACTGCACTACACAAACTAGCGCCCTCTCGCGACAAATATTCACTTGTTGTTGTGGGCGTCACAAGAATTATTTGTTCAACACTGAACATCCACCCCCGGGTTGAATGACACATTCAACAATTTTCAAATAACACAATAATACACAAAACCAACGATAAACACAATACAAAGCCAATAATACACAATACAGAAAACACTAATACACAACACAGAAAACACTAATACTCAATAAAATTAATATTGTTCAATACACAAAAGATAAAATACTCAAACACACAAAATTAAATTGAAAAAAATAAACAAATTTGAAATTTTCACATACATTATTCGCTTGAAAAAGGTAAAATACGAAGTTTAGTTATTGAACGTTTAAAAATTCCATTTTTAGTTTTCACACTATAACACTACTCGAATTTTACTATCGTTACCATGATACACTTCAAGAATTCTACCAAGAGGCCAATTACACACACAGGTAAATTATCTTCTTTCATAATTACCACATCATGTATTCTTACATTATTCTTTTCAAAATACCATTTATTTCGATTCTGAAGTGTACTCAAATAATTATTTGACCAACGTTTCCAAATCTATTGCACAATTTTTGTTTTTGCCACACTTTTAACCTGTTATCGGACACTTCAGTTAATCTTAGCTCTGCAATGGCTGTGATGGGACGACCAACTAGGAAATGACCAGGAGTCAAAGCGTCAAAATCGTCAGGGTCACACGACAAAGGGTAGAGGGGAAGTGAGTTGAGAACTCCCTCAATTTGGTTAAGAGTGGTTAAAAATTCTTCGTATGTAAATCTTAAATTACCCATTACACGCCTGAGGTGATATTTGACGGCTTTCACTCCAGCCTCCCACAGACCTCCGTGATTTGGAGCTCTTGGTGGAATAAAACTCCACTCAACACGTTCTTCACACAAAAAATTACACAAATTACTATCACAATTACACATAATTTCTCTAAGTCGTTTGAACTCTAATTGTGTGTCAACAAAATTGGTAGCGTTGTCTGAAAATATACGCTCCGATTTTCTTCGTCTACTAAAAAATCACTTTAAAGCTGCAATAAAAGCTTCACTAGATAAATCAGTAACTATTTCGAGATGACACGCCTTTGTCACCATGCACACAAAAATGCACACATAGACTTTATTTCAAACTCCCTTTCTTTGATTAGGATATTTAATCCAAAAATGTCCACAAAAATCTATTCCCATTTTGTTAAAGGGAAAACTCTGAGAAATTCTCTTGGCTGGCTATTGACCCATAACTTGTGAACAAGTAACGGGTTTTGCCTTGAAACAAATTATACAGTTATTTACAAGTTTTCTACACATATTACGATCATTTCATGGCCAGAACCTTTGTCTAACAATAGACAGTAAAGTTTGTGGACCAACATGAAAATGTCTCTTGTGAGTCATTTCAAGAATTAAATTTGTTAAGCTGGGATTATTAGGAAGAATCATCTGGTGTTTTTTTTTATCAAAACACAATTTACTGTGAGCCAGTCTACCTCCTACTCGGAGCACATTTTCGGAATCTAAGAATGGTAAGAGATTTCTAATCTTACTTTGAGGGTTAATCATACCCTTACAGGACAAATCTTTGATTTCCGAGTTGAATTCCATTTGCTGGACCACCTTCACAAGGGTAATTTCCGTTCTTTGAATTTCACACATCCTTATTGGCCCAATTTGTTTGTTGGATGGTTTTTTGCAATTATTGATGAACCTGTAAATATAACTGAAAACACATAAATTTTTTTGAAAATTATTAGATACAGAGAGGATATGGTTCAAAGGGTTGTTTTCTAAAGTCACACAGTCAAAGTTTTCTCTCGGAAGGTTTTAATTCCTCCAAATAGGCACTTTCATCACTAAGTAGCACATTGTTACTTAGAGAAACAGTATTTTCTTCATGAAGGAAACTCGGTCCTTTCCACCACTTGTCACAGTTTATCAGTGAATCAGCACTGATGCCTCTCGTTAGAAGATCCGATGGATTGTCTTTTCCAGGACAATGACGCCATGAGTCTTTGTCTGTTAAAAATCGTATCTCTTTCACTCGGTTGGCGATGAAAACCTTCCATCTGTTGCTGGGACCTTGAATCCATCTCAAGGCTATAGTCGAATCTGTCCAAAAGCAGTTGGTTATAGATATTTTTTCATTGAGGACACGTGAAACTTCTTTCGCCAACCTCGCAGCAAGCAATACTCCCATTAGCTCCAAACGTAGAAGGGTTAATACCTTTGGAGGAGCCCCATGGCTTTTGGAAGCTAAAAGATGAACTGAGATTTTGTCAGAAGTTCTCAATCTAACATACAAAACAGCTCCATATGCCTTAATACTAGCATCTGAGAACGTATGTATTTCACATTCCGGAAAGTTCGCACTATCACATTCCAGGGCATATCGAGGAATCTGAAGTTCACATAAGAAAGACGCTCCCGAACACCATTGTTCAAACTTCTCTCTAATATCTGGCAATAACTCTTCGCCCCAGTCCGTTTTTATCTGCCATATTTCTTGGAACAAAATTTTAAATATTATGGTGAAGGGGGACACAAATCCCAAACTATCAAATATCCTGCCTGCAGCCATCAACAAAAATCGTTTAGTATTCTTTCTTTTTTGAAGGAAGTCTAAGAGACCTGTCAGACGAAGAATGAGATAGTCTTTTTGAGGATGCCATAAAAGCCGCAAAACACGATGTGGATGGTTCACGAAATTGTTCATATTTAAATGATCAAAATGCTCCAACTGCCAGTGTTTCATTAATTCACAGTCATTTGAAATCCACTTCCACAGGTTCATTCCTGCTTCACTCATGATTTTTGCCGCTGTGCTCGACAAATTTAATGCTGATTTTGCAACATCTTCACCAGTGACGAGATCGTCCACATAAAAAGCAATGATCAAGTGTCCACACAATATCGAGATATTTTTCCATGTACTTCTCTATATGCGTCTTAATCGTTGCAGCCAAAAGAAAAGGAGACGCGTTCACACCAAAAAGAACTCGATTAAATCTGTACACCTGCACGCCATTTTCACCGTCATCTATAAGGAACTGTACTACGTCTTTATCTTTTGGAGCCAAAGAAATTTGAAGAAATGCTTTTTCTACATCAGCTAAAATAGCTATTTTGTTCGAACGGATAGAGATCAATAAGTCTAAAATATTAGGGTTCAAATTGGCTCCATAGAAAAGACAGTCATTCAATGAAAGTTGCTTTTCCTCATGGGCACTAGCGTTAAACACAATTCGCAGTTTCGTTGTGAGAGATTCGTTTTTTATTATCACTTGGTGAGGAAGATAAAACACAGGGTTATATTGGTTGAAATAAAGGGATTTGTTACTTTCTCAATTATTCCCTCATCCAAATAATTCTTTAAAACCTTACAATACTCAGAATACAACACCTTATCATTTTGCATTTTTCTCATAAGACTTCCGAGTTGTCTTTTCGCTAAACTAAAATTATCACATAATTCATTACTATCTCTTTTCCACGGGAGTTCTACCTCATATCTACCATTTTTAAAATGTACTCTCTGCTTAAACATTTCTAAGCTAACGTCCTCCTCCCTATTACAATTCTCGTTTTTGACAACAATCGATTCTAACTCCCCAAAAGACCTTAATGTTGTGTTTAAATCACTCTCTTTAATTAATCCACAATGAATATTATTATCCCTCACCTCACCTGCACTTCCGCTAATGACATATCCGAAAACCGTATTCTGTAAAAGTAGTCGAGAATCTCCACAATAAATTTGGCCTGGTCTCAGTAATTCGTAAAATATTTCCGCGCCTAACAACACATCAATTTTACCAGGAATATTAATTTTTTTTCGTTTGTGCTCATTGCGCACATTAAAATTCCTTATCTTCGGTCCCGGCCATTTCAGGATCTGACGGACCATGTTTTCGCACTAGTTCTCTACACATTATTTAAAATCTCTAAAAGATTACACCACACATTAAATGGCTAGGACTAAGATAAGAAGAATTTTATTAGAGCCTTCTCCATACGCTCTTGCGCTTACTCTGTTTACACATACAATGCACTACACACACTAGCGCCCTCTCGCGACAAATATTCACTTGCTGTTGTGGGCGTCACAAGAATTATTTGTTCAACACTGAACAGTGTCATTGAATGATTCCTGTTTATTGGTATTTTTTAAATACAGCACTTTCGTTACAAATCAAATTACTGAACTATGCTTGTTTTTCAATGAGGTTGATTCATGTGACGTCATGATCACGTGATGAGGAGAGCACGTAAATATGTTTTGGTTTGTCTCCCACTTAACTCTCACCTAATAATTCTTTGTGTACTATTTTGCTCTTGATCTTTTACATTATAACTCGATTACAGTAAAATATCAGATAATTGTATAGGAAAAAATCTGTTTTTAATATCCCGGTAAAAAATTCGAGTGTTTAGTTAACGTGATGAAGCGTAAGGATTTTAAACCATCTCCTCACTTATTATGCTCTGACCACTTTGAATAATCTTGTTTCACATGTTGTCAATGTATGTGGATGTAGAGCAGAAAATATGAAATTTCAATACCAAACATTTTTAGAAATCGTCGCCAGCTCCATTCCTATACTATTTTTGTGTTCACAAAAGAAACTGGGATGAAATTCTGCTAAAAGGAATTTGGATAGATATCTACAGGAATGTAAATATTTTTGTTTATTTTAAATTAAATTATATAGAGAACATACCTAAAAAGATAAAATATATTTAGTTAACTTAAATTTTAATTATTTTACTCATCTTCAGAGTAGTTAATAGATATTTCTGTATTAAATTATCTAAAATAAAAACACAAGAATCTAATATGTAACCCTACATGTCATATATTAAAACAAGTTTTTGTCTCTCTCTCTATATATAATGTATTATAGTATGTACATAGACACACATATGTATATATATATAATGTATTATATATATATAGACAAATATTATATATATAATGTATTATATATATATAGAGAGAGAGACAAAAATATGTATTACTATATAATTTTATTCTTTTGGGAAACAAATTTCGAAAGGCATTCACTACAGAAATGAAAAAATAACTTAATTTACTACAGGCTCATTTTTGTTTATACTTGAAGATAAATTAAAAACCATTTTCAAACATTGGAAATGCAAATTACCATTTACCTTTTGTAAAGTTATAAGTAAAAAAAATTATGCAACATTTTTAAAGCCTTTATTCGCAGCACCATTTTAGTAAAAAGATATTATTTATCGAGAATTTCATTCTGAATGTGGTACAAAATTAAGACATTAAAATTTTTTAATTAAATTGTGTATATTATGGAAGATAAATTGGTGTGTATACATATTGAATATAAAAGTCCTGTTCTCACCTGCATGGTCAAAATAATGTCATTTTTGAATTCATAATTCTTTTACACAAAAAAATAAAAATTATAAAATATTTGTGTGGTGTATGTATTTATTATGTAGTATAGGGATTTCTTAATGTACAATTTTTTTTGCTACGGATAACATTTATTGGTATTTGCAGAAGGGTTATCAAAACGTAAAATTCATTAATTTTGATGATAAGTTTTACATATAGACTATACACATATTATTGAAGTATAACACAGTTTATTGAAGAAATCTATGCAACCCCAGCTGAAATGTATTAAGCATAAGAATACTCTTGATTTTAATTTTTACATAAGTATTAAAGTCTAAAAGGTTCTTCTGTATTGATACTATCCTGCTTATAAATTTAAGTCCTGAATAAATTTGTTGTATTGAGTTATTTACAAATATATTGACCCAAGAAGTGTTCTTAGATCAGTTCTATGATGTTTATCAGTAATTAAGATCATGAAACCAAATATGATTTTACATATAAACATTTGATTCTGTAGGATATTTACTTTCTAAAAGCAATAGAAGTATTCGAAATTTAAATATAACCTTTTTCATTTCTCTATTTACCCTTAAAGGAATAACTTGACAAATTGCTGTTCGCTATAATCTACATTAATGCAAAATTCAGTAAAAAAAAAAAAAAGGTAATTTCAGAAAAATTTCAAAATTATTTTTAATGGGTTAATTGTCCAAAATCACTGATATTTTTGTGTGACGTGTATTGAGAGGGCAAATTTGGAGCACTTGTATATTATAATATAGACTCTTTAATTTCTTAATATCATAAAACCACCAAATGCTACGATATACAACCAATAGTAGAAACTGTTCATGATCATGTTTGAACACAGTAATTATAGTGATATAATTTTTTTTTAAATTCGGATGTCTTTTTGATTGGCGAAATTAGTTGGCAGTTTAATATGTATGTTCCAAATTTTGGAATGGTATGAGTACTGATTTAGCATTTCTTAGACAAACTTTGAAGTAATTAATTTTATATTTGAAGTTAATATATTTTCAAACATGAAACTTCAGAGCAAGAATTCTGAATCTATTTTCTTAATGTTGTTTAATTTTCAATTTTTTTTAAATATAAATATAATTATGTATAAAAGGATACTTAAGATGCATAATCAGTGATAACAAAATAACATGGCAATACATTAATCCAAATAAGTTTAATTTTGGATGAACTGAAGTATATTTAACACTATACATACAATAACTGGTAGAAATAGGTATGCATTAAGTGTTGGTATGTTCAGTGTAAAAAAATCAAATATTCCCATTAAAACAGAAGATAATGCGTTGTATATTTTAAAGGAACAGATTGTAGGAATTTTGTAATTAGTGTGAAATTAAAAAAAAAAAGAAAATCCTTTGTGAATTTTATTTTGATGTAGTATATGCAATGTAAAGATTTATTAATAAAAATAAAAATTAATGTAAGGAAAATTATAGTGGTTTAATAATAAATATAATAAGCTTTAGTATTTAATATGTTATTTTACAGGTATGATAAACAAATGTTATACAAAGGTTTATTGTACTTGAAATTGTATTGGACATGAAAAAAATTTTATCGAGATATTTTACAAAAAATAGTTACATTGCCATTTTATATGTGTATTTGTTTTTTTTTATTAGAAACTTCTTTCTATAAGTTGCATGATTTAAGTATTCTAATTTGTTTTATGTAAATTCAGAAAGTTGATTGTATAGATTTAAGATCTGAAATTTTAAAATTCTTAGGATATTTCATTTAATCTGGTTAGTTAGTCAGTTAAATCCTCTATTTGTTCACTATTTGTCCTTATAGTATAGTGTTACATTCATAGAGTCTGCTTTATTTACTTATAGTGTATTCATGTAATGTTAAAATTAAGTGTCAATAAATAATGCATATTAAAATGAATATGATTATTGAATAAAACTGTCCGATAAGAATTTTCTGCTTCATTATATGAGAAATTTTCATGAAAACAATTTAATTTGTTCTACTTTAAAATAATTTTATTAAAAAGCCTATTTCTTTAAGCATGTTTCTTAATTTATTTTTAAAAAGTCAAGTTCATTTCTTTCTGAATGTTGGAGACAGCATTTCTAAAAAAATTCAAACCTTTTGAAGGGTAACAATTACAAAGGAAGTCAATCTATAAAACATATCAAATGTTTGTTTATAATGAGATTATTTCAGATATCCGAAACCTTTAAATGATGTTAAAAACAATTTCATTTGCATCGCAGAAGAATTCCTAATTATTAATCAAAATCTTTCATTATTAACCAACTATTATTTTATACACTCTGCTCACAAAAAGTATAAATCTCTTGTTAAACATTAGAAATAGGTATGAAAATTTTTAAATAAACAAAAATATATCCATGTCATTGACAAATTTTATTATAAATTCATTTCCAAAATTATATTTACTTTCATTTCCTGTTTCTGAATGTTCCATACTCTTCTATGAGAAATTATAGAAATAGTATTTCTAAAAACATTAAATATTTGAAGCTGGTATTTACTAAAGGAATCAGAGAATGAAAGGTATAAACATTAACATTTCAAAATGGAACCATTTCATATCTGCATGTTTCTAATAAATTACACTATTTTATGAATTTATGAAGAGTGATACACTATATGTACCAATAAGTAATTGTACACATATGAGAAGTTTTTCCAAATTCAATGGTCTCAATTCTATACTGTAAATCCTTTTCGTGCGTAAATAAACATAATAAACTACATGAAAACAAAGGACTGTGATTATTAGGATGCTAAAAAATAATCTAGAATTATTAATAAATATATAAACAAACACTGCAAGAAGCTACCGGCTTCGCACACTAACACCTAATGACAAATATACTAAACTGAAACAAAAATTATGCTAAAAATTACGAAAAATACTTCCTACCTAATTATTAAACAAGGATAATGCAAAAATATAATAAAAATAAATAAAATTTCAGAAATAAGCTTCACACACAAGAAGTAAACACATCAAGCATACGAAATTTACGCACTGATTCAAAACGCGGGGATAAGTTGCTATCCTCGTCACGTGATTTCGCCTAGGCGTCTCAATGTCTGTGAATCAACCTCATTCAAAATAGTTAACTTCCCAATCGTCTTGAAACAATCTATTTTCTTCGAATATTTTTCGTTTGGAAGATTATGAAAGATACATAAAAATTAGTTCCACTCATAAAATGGTCGCTACTCCACTGTTGTCTATTACCACTAATCAGAATATATATATACACTGGTGTGCAAAAATTAAGGACGAGACGGTTTTTTCAATATAACTTTGTACAAAAGCTTTCCAAATCAACACATTTAATACCGTAAGATCCCCAATACGTAAGGACATGTGTAATGTAAGCAACACTTACTAAAAGAGAAATCAGAGGGATAAAAAGAAGCTTTATTGAAAAAGTAGCATGGAGCGCAATGCGACTGAAGGCCGAAACATCCCTGTGATGGGTGTCCAGCAAGAAACATCCGGTCTTTAGTAGGGGATATGATCTCCCCAGACTGCTAGGCAGGTTTCACAGCGTCTGCGCATGCTGAGAATGAGGGTGTCAATGAGTTGTTGAGGCATTGCTGCCCATTCGTCTTGCAGCGCCAATCGAAGCTCCCGAATCGTTACTGGTGGTAAGGTACGAGCTGCCAAGCGTCTGCCTAGAAAATCCCATACGTGCTCGATGGAATTGAGATCCGGAGATCGTGCCGGCCAATCCATACGTTCAATATCCTCACTCTCTCCAAGAGCTGTTCGGCAGCTACTGTGCGATCACATGGTGCATTGTCGTCCATGAAAAGGAACTGCAGACCCATAGCGCCTCTAAAAAGACGCACATATGGAAGAAGAATCTCTTTACAATAACGGGTCCCGTTGACTGAACCTGCGTCGAAGATGTGAAGGTCTGTACGACTACCAAGCATGATGCCTCCCCAAACGAGAACACCGCGACCTCCATACCTGTCCCTTTCAATGATGTTCGAGGGATGATTGCGGCTTCCCCGCTCTCTCCAGATGAGTATGCGATGAGAATCGCTACTCAAACTGAATCTGCTCTCATCTGTAAAGAGTACTCGTCCCCATTCATTGTCTCTCCAAAGCTGGTGTTCCCGGCACCACAGAGAACGCCTTCTCCGATGGGCAGGCGTTAAAGGTACACACCGTACAGGGCGTCGTGCAAACAGACCACCACCGTGCAGTCTTCTGGCCACGGTAAAACGCGATATCGGTCGTCCAGTCGCCTGTGTCGTGTGTCTAGCGATTTCTCCCGCTGTCTGCCGCCTGTTTCTTCTGGCCTGTAAGACAATGTACCGGTCATCTGCGGGTGGGGTTCCTCGTGGACGACCACTACTGAACCCCCGGATAGCTGTTCCTGTAGTTTGAAATTGTCTCCAAAGTCGTGAAACGATGCTGTGAGCAATTCCGAACTCTGCAGCCACACTTGTCACACTGCGGCCTTCCTCCAACTTCCCAATGATTCGACCTCGGGTAAAAGCATCCAGATGTCGTCTAACAGATTAATTATTCGCCATTTCTCGCTGAGGCAGCAACTCGGTGTGATTTTAACTGCTATACGGCGTGCAATCTCTTTGCCAGAAATACTGATCTTACACCGACAACATGCTTTATACTACTCAGACACTCCCCCATTACGTCTACCTGCATATCTGCGCATGTGCTACCGTACATCACCTTACTTAATCTCCTGATTGGTCTTTCTGTCCGCTCTGCCTCTTCGTTCAGCTGATATGCTAATTTTTCGACTTCGTCCTTAATTTTTGCACACCAGTGTACTTATGTTATGCTAAATTTTGTAGATTGTCGCTTAGTACTATATAATTACGAGCAACATTTGCAGAGATTTTACTCTACCGAGAAACTTTTAAGACTCCTCTCAGAACCAGCTATCTATAAATTCTTCAGTGTATAATTTAGATGACTCATGTATCCTAACATGTAATTTATTTGAAACACTGTTTCAAAGGCATTTTCACTTATATTTAGTAAGACATGCTATTGATTTGATAAAACGTAAAAAAATCTGTTTAATTATATGTTCATTTATACATTAGAACTTCCTATATTTAAAATGATTTGATGTATATTACATAAAAATATAATCTATGCTGTACAAATAAAGATGGAGTTGATGATAATATGGATTATAGATAGTGTTTATAAAAAAGTTCAATAAAAAATAACTTATAGCGGCATGTTGTTTCAAAAATTACATTTGAATACTTTTGTCCTTTTTTAATGTCTGATATGTATGTGTACAATTTCCAGAATAAATATTTCAAAAATATGATTTGGTTAGCTTTATTTTTCTTGTTTGCAGTGAATCCTTAAAAAAATGCTGTACACTAGTAAAATGTCTAGATTATGGTTCGACTGGTCCTTAGATGTTATTTTTTCTTCTAAATGAGCGCTGAAAGCTTCTCTAAAAATTGTGAAAAAAAAATTTAAAATTTGTGAATTTTAAATGTTTTGTAAATGTAAAAATCTACTGTTTTAGTTGTTTTTGCATTCTTCTAAGGACTAAACTTTTTAAATATTTTAATTTTTGATTTAAAAGTCCCAGTAGCTCGGTTGATGAGTGTTGAGAGCAGAGGTTGTGTTTGTATCGATTTAAACGAAGCAATTGATAAAATAATACTTACTCACCTGGGGGCTTAATGAGACTTATTTTAGTCGGGTTTCTAAGTTTTAGAAGTTTTTTTTATGTTACAAAACATGTAAAGAAATTATTCTTTTCTTACTTTGTGTTTAGAAATTTTTAATATGAAAAGTCTGTTATTCATCATAATGTTTCCATGACACTTCTTAATGAAGAATGTTTCCAAGATACTTATTGAAGGACTGATTTTAAATAAAAGTTAATTTTCTGTTGGTATAGGATTTTAAAGAGAGAATACATTGCTTCTAGAAATATAAATATAACTTTTAATGAGCCAAATTGCTTACACATTTGTTTAATTATTGCATCGAATCTATTTTTGTTATTTTCAAAGATTTAAATTTGAGGTATAAGTTCAAAAATAATACAGTTTATGATCCCAAAGTAGTTGCATTTTTAAAATCAAAAATTATATTTTTGTTGGAACTTGCGTATCACTTCAAAAATATTGGCGACATTATATAATACGAAGTACATGGTTGTTAATTCAGCGCGTACGAGGCATGGCGAATTATCTTGAACATTGGCACTTTTGCGATGATACTGTGACATCGCGTCGATTGTTGTGAATCCCCATCTTTCGATTCACGATAATTTTTATAGTTTCACCAGCTGTTCAAGGACAAGTACGACGCCTTCGATTGTTGTGATCTCACACCCATCGATTGTCCCTGAATTTTTACGATCCACCAGCTGTAAAATGACCAGTGCACGTGGCTAAGGGTCATTGTTTATTGTTTGTCCTCGGATTTGTGACGACACTCTGACTGAAAGTCATAATGGAAATAGGAGTTCCTGCACCCATTGATATTAGACGAAGCCTATCTAACGGAGAACACTGTAGCCTAGGCAGATGATTAGAGAATGGCTCTAAGGAACAAAGACAGTGTGATGAACAAAGTGTCCAGATGTCGAACGAGAAATCTGGCGCCAGTACATTCCAGACGGGGCAGAAAGTGTGATTGTGAGTTCCGTACGCGAATAGGACTCTAATGAGGCCGTGGGCAGAATTTTGTGGCCTGCCAATGATAAGTGACGAGGGGCGTGTTGTGAACACACCCCTGGTGTATAAAAGGGTTCTTTTTGGAAAAAGAAAAGAGGGGAGAAGAGACGAGAGAGAGAGAGAGAGAGAGGAGACGGAAAAAGAGGAGAAAAAGAGTCGGGGGAGAGAGAGAGAGGAGCCGGCCTTGGATGGGGAAAAGGGCTGAGTCCGAGATTGGAGTGGTAAGACGATGAACGCCGGTGGCGTTGAGAATGGAATATAGACTGACTGCATCGGCTTGGCATATGGACTGAATTATATTACTTCATTAACAAATTGTTTAGCAAATAAACAATGATTTTATATTATATTAGGCTGTAACATTTTTTATACTAGCTATACACGACGTTACAATACGCAAGTACCTTTTTGTAATACAATAAATGCAAAAAGAATTTAGATTTCCGAAGTTAACTGGTAAAAACCTCATAAAATGTAAATCTTTACATATAAATAAAAATGAAGTATCTGTTTGTAATTTGAAATTAACAGCTTTTTACTAAATGCATTTAAAAGTATATACGGCACTTACATGAAAAAATCAATTTTTAAAATTTTTTGTCTGTGTCTATCTATCTATCTGTCTTTCTGTCTGTCTGTTTGTACCGGCTAATCTCTGAAACGGCTAGACCAATTTTGACGAAACTTTCACTGGCAGATAGCTATTGTTATAAGAAATAACCTAGGCTACATTTATTTTAGAAAAAGAATTAGGATTCCGAGAAAATAAAATTAAAACCAATGAAATATTGAGCAATATCCAATTCAAATAGGGATTATTTATTTCAATAGGGGTTATTTTTATTCAATAGGGATTATTTTTATTCAATAGGGATTATTTTTATTCAATAGGGATTATTTTATTTCGCGAGCCTTCCGTCTCAACGATTACTAGCAGTTATATCAAACTTTTTTCTTTGATTAGGTTGCTGCCATTCGCGACATTTCCCGCTCATGTCTTGATCCTAATGATTTTGCAATCCTTAACTGCATTGTCAAAGGTCATGCGTCCCTTTCACCCCCTTCCTTGCGGCTTCGTTTGTGTTCACACTTCACCCTACTTACTACATAGACCTATTTTGATCCCAAAGATTTTAGTCCCCCATCAACAGTGTCAAAGGCCATGCGTCCCTTTCACCCCTTGCTCAACAAAAAGCAAAGAAAAAAAACAAAAAAGAAACATAGATTCACAAAGTAGAAGAAAGGTTTTCGTAAACTCTGTGAAGTGAATAAACACTTTTTTGTGTGTTATTCCACGTGGACGAAGTCGCGGGTAACAGCTATTTAACATAAAATACATGCATCAGAAAGTAATATTAACGTATTACACATCCAGATAAAAACTATTTACACTATTTTTAACATTTATTACACAAAATTTGTAACAATGTGTTACTTTTGCTGAGCAGGTAGGTGTTTTCAAAAATCGACCCACAAGAAAGTTACGGGGCGTCAAAAATAATAATAACAATAATAAAAAATCAACAATTATATCTAAAGACTTAAAATTTAGCAAACATGGTTTTTTTGTTCAGCTGAGTTATGTAAAAA
Source organism: Trichonephila clavipes (assembly GCA_019973935.1). Taxonomy (NCBI): domain Eukaryota; kingdom Metazoa; phylum Arthropoda; class Arachnida; order Araneae; family Nephilidae; genus Trichonephila; species Trichonephila clavipes. Next base: position 33,195 of record BMAU01019987.1, read on the forward strand.
GCTTTTTTGTTTTTGTTTAATTTATACAATTCACGTAAAATTAACTCATTAAAAACTTCTTTATCCTTCAGTCTGTATTTTTTAATTTTTAAATTCACCCGTGCGAAGAACGGGTATACCAACTAGTTAAATAATATGTAAGATGGAAAAAATGAAATTTACAACTTAAGTATCACATATTTAGATCCCTTTAAATTTGATTGGATATATATTTTTATGTTAAAAATTCGTATTGGATACAACAGTATCGAAAATAAATCCCATGCATACTCATATTTGACCCATAAAAACTCATAATTGAATCTATTACACACTCATTTTGCTCTGTTATATTCTTAAATTTGATCCAGTAACAGGTTCAAAAATGAGTATGTGATGCTTTCAATTTTGAGTACGCACTCGTTGCCAAAGATGAGAATACGCTTTACTCAAATTTGAGTATGTTTGCATCGGAGCTATTTTGAGTATGTGACGTATTCAAAAGTGAGTATTTTGTACGCAGTTCTGAATACTGGTTTTTCGCAGTGTAGAGAAATAAAAAATAAATCATCTTTGTGATTTCGTCGGATTATGATATTGCAATATTATGAACTATTAGTATTCTTTCTAGAAGCGCAAACGATATATATATACCTTTTAAATATTTTTTAATAAAAAATGTATTTTTAAAAATATTCCATATATATTTATTCCTAAGGCACAATTTTAATTAAAAAAGTGCTATATATATATATATATATATATATATATATATATATATATATATATATATATATATATTAATTTAGTCCCATGTATTAATTTTATAAATTAGTAATTAGTAAACGGAACTAAAGGGAGCATTTCATGAGAACTAAATTAATTATGAAAGCGAAATGAATTAGACTAAAAGGAATCGAAGTTTCGAGGGAACTGGAAGATTCAATAGATGAGGTTGAAACAAAAAAGTTATTAATTGTTTATGACACTTTTGTGTGTGCATCTATATTAGAAAGAATAGAAATAATATTCTTTACCTTTGGGCTCTAACTGATTTGCCATCCCGGACAAAAATGAAAAATATCGCCTCTTTCTCTAAAGCAAAAAATTATAAATAAAAAAGATAAATTGTTTGCAAATATTAACACCTTTAAAACTTGAATAATTCTTTCGAACAAATAGGCAGCATATATATATAAATAATTTTAAGTCTTCATAAATACAAAACAATTCGAAATTAAAGACTTGTTATTATTTAAACCTAATAAAATGTAAGAGAAGGAATCACCCATTTCTGCAAGCCATATTTTTCGAAATAGAGTCTACTGATGGTGAGGATCACAAGCGCTTATTTTAGCGTATAGTAACTACATTCAAGACGAAAATAAAATATCTCCTGTGGCTTCCTACCTACGAAAACCTCGTATTATCTCTGTCCTCTTATGGATAGCTGACACCGGACATTGTATGGGTGCAAAGAAAGTCCATTGTGATCCCACACCTGGAGGGGAAGAAAGTTACTTGTGAAAGATATGTAAATATATAAATTTAATGATTTAACATATATTCCCGCCTCGAAAACTGCAAGTTTCAAATAAAAGAAAACTGATATTAAACATACAGAGTACAAAATAAGGGAATATACGTTTAATGAAATACCAAATTCACACACAATAATATTCAGAAAATATATCAAATTTTTTGTAACAAAAAAAATATATTTTTCAAATTTGATCAAAATGCCGCCTTTAAAATTTGCCGCCCGGGGCAGGGGTCCGGTTTGTCCGGCCCTAGAGCCACCCCTGGGTAGAGATATTTGAATACGAAATGGATATCCGAATATTTCTGTAAGTATTAGGGAGGGGGAGAAAAAGAAGATGCGAAAGATGGTCTGTAGGTTGAGGGATGGATGGATTCCAACTTGGACGCCAAGTGACGGTCGAAGGAATTCGAACGCTCTTCCCGGTGTTGACGAGTAAGAGAGAGAGTGTGAAACCAGGAGGAGATGCGGCTACATGATCCTGAAAGAGAAAGGAAATCTCTTTAACCGGGGAAGAGCTTTCATTGTGAGCCTTATCAATTTCCGACATCTCAAGAGGTCGTCCTTTATTCCTCTCTGCCGTATTCTTTCCAACCCACAATGGATACCATTGCAGAAATTTTCTTTTCAATTAAGCGCACTCCTTAGGTCCTTTTCCGGTGCTATCTGGGAAGGGAATTCCGCCTTGTTGGGATTTCAGAATGCTCTGACGACAGAGAAGAGGCATCTTTCAATTCTTTCCAAGGATGTCGTCGCTCACTTTGTCTATTCAGATTAAATATTATGGAATGTAGGGTAGTGGCATATCCGGACTACCAAAAAAATCGTCTTCTTTTAAACTTAAATGAAGAGAATGCGTTCAAGGTGAAAAAGGTACACGGGTTAAGGTGTGATTAAAAGATTCTAAACTTTTTTTCTCTTTTTTGCTTCTTTTGGAATGAAAGAAGCTATTTTAACAGCAGAATCCATGCGAACTGATTCGCTCGGATTAGATAGGGGAGGTGGAATTATATTTAGATTAGAATTAGATTTCAAAAAAAGGAAAAAATAGAATAAGAATATAATAGTTTTGTGTATAATATGTGCATGTATTACTAATATATGTTAGAGATGGTAACTATAAGGCAAACGTTCCAAGCGTGACACACCGGAAAATTTTCCTGGCACTGTAAATATTTAAATTAATATTTAATAAAATATTTAATATATATATATATATATATATATATATATATTTTAAACGAATGTAGAAATTTTAGTTCCATAATAAATTTCTCTAGCAATTCTAGTACCAAATGTTGATTAAGAAGGATAATACATAGCTCAACTTAACGAATAGATAAAACGTGATGCGTGTGGATTATTAAATTAATGTTTTTCTATACATTTTTCTGTGGGGGAGTTCATGAACAGCCACAATTTGGGATTTAATTTAAAAATGAAAGAGTTAGCATTCGCACTTTTTAAATGATACTAACAAAAAATGCAGAAAGTAAAAAGCGTAGGAAGATTTGTAAATGGACTGTTGGTTATGACTTTGTTCAACATGAAAATGAAAGCATGGGCTTTGGTTCTGAAATTATTGCAAGACGATCGTCCGTCATTTTGAAACTCGCCATAAAAAATTGCCGAAAAATATAGAAAAAAGAAGAGAACTAATTTCTTATCGGCTAAAAGTTGGTGCAAATCAAATGAATGTGTTGCCAAATTCTGTAAAACAAACAACAATATATACGGAAGCTATTTTCAAAATTCCTCAAAATGCTAGCTAAATGGTCAAAGGCCTTCTCGAATAGAGTTTATAAAAACAGTTATGTTCCTGTTTTTTTTCAAGGTTTCAATAATAAATAAAAGATTATTCAACGAATTCAAGAAATAAAAATAAGTATAAGTACTATTAAACATTAGATTTTGGATCAATATTTCGGATCAATTTTGTTACGATGTTAATAACTGTGATTCTATCTCAATTGATATGGATAAAGTAATTAATATAAAGTCATTTGGCAGATTGGAAATTAATGGATATTTTCCTTAAAAGAAAGAACGGTTCGAGAATTTTTAAAATCAGCAAATATACTAAAAAACGAGAAGTATTGATTTGGTGAAGTTGTAAACAATGAACTGAAAATATTCAAAATAGAATTTTAAAAAAATTATGTCTGTTACGACACATGTAGCTTCTAAACTGTCTGGACCACAGAAATAAGTTTTGCTAAATTATTTCAAAATGAAGTAGGCTACCCAATGAAAAGGTTTTTATTTCATTATTAGACCCTTCCCCCGAGAGAGAGAGAGAGAGAGAAAGTTATCAGTGCAAAACTTAATTTTTTTGAATGAATCAGCATTTTTACCTTGAAAATTAATTGGAACTCTCTTTTCAAAAAATAATCTATTTATTAAATAAAAATAGTTTAAATAATTCAAAAGAATTAAAGAACTATCGAAAATTGTAAATTATCCGGACTTATTTGACATGAAGTATTTCGATAACAAACTCATTAATTGCATGGGATTGGAAAATTTAGAAATGTAGACAAGAGTTATGAGAAAACATGTAAAAAAATTGGAACGTTATCGAATGTCAAAAGATACAGAATCGGAAAACTCAATACTAAAAATGTGGTACATACTTTTTAAATATTTTTGAAAAATTAATGTTATTATATGATTTGTTCATGAAATATATGGTACAATACTCAGTAGAACTATTTAAAAAATCTTTATCAACAATATTGAATTTATGAATGAGAAAATAAATAATATTCTTAATAATATGTAAGGCATGGCAGTCTTTAAAACCATTCTTTTTGTGGATATGTTTTATACTTAATTTCTTTTTTATTCAAACCAAACAAGAAATATTTAATTTGTTTAAGTTAAAAGACTTTTCAAAGTTGCTACATAAAACTTTAATTTTAGAAACTATCTCTACTGGTAGTTTGCGTGTTCGTTTCTTCCCATTTCCTCTTTTTATTCGTTTAACTTTAAATACATTATCACTATTATAAAAACAATCCTTCTAATCAAATTGTTGAATGCGAAGTAGAACATTTTTTCCAAAGTGAATGGTATTCAAACCATATGGATATATATAGTGTTATAATACTTCATGAAGTGGTTTCCCACCAGAATCCATTTTTAACATGTGGAACTATTCTGAGAATGAAAACATCAATATTTTCAAAGCCATGTAGAAGAAAGTGCCTAAGTTCAATTTTATTAATATTGTTATTATGCTTGTAATTTTTTTGGTATTTGATCTATGTAGGTTAATACGAATATAACATATTTGGACAAAATATTTAAAATTACATATTTTACAGTTCAACATATAAATGCAATTGAAGGTTTTACATAAAAAAAAATTTGGATGTATTATCATAGTGCTCTATGTTTAACATTGGACATGTTTTACATCTACTATTATTGTATTTATTATAACGAAGATAATTTATTTGTTGATATTGCATAGTATCAAAATAGTAATTTTACTGTGGAAATATATTAATTTGATTATGTAACATTATATATATAAAAAACAAAATAAAAGTAAGTGTATATATACTTAAAAACCTCAAATATTGAAAGGAAATTTATTGGAATTAAAAGGACATCCAAACATACACGGTGATTCTAACATAAAATAAAGTAAATTTAATTTTATTAAACATGTAGCGCCATCTTATGAGTTAAAAGAGTAATTGTATAGTTAATTTAACGAATATATATATATATATATATATATATATATATACACTCTGTCGCAAAAAAAAAATATATGCACCCAGAAGAAATCAAGCTACAATCACGAAACTCGGCAAGAATGTAGTCTGGTAAGAGATATGCAAATGATTAAAATTTTGAAGCCAATGAGACAAGGCTAAGAGTGCTATGCGCATATTAGTTACTGGGAGAGTTTAAAAAAGCATGAGTACGAGCGCCGTACGGCTATCCAAACGAATCTGATGACTTTGATAGACGATATTGAGACTTAGGATGCCTCTAAGACGTAACCGGCGGCAGTACGAGCAGCTGACGGACTTTGATAGGGGCCGTATAATTGGCCTCAGAGAAGCAGGTTGGTCGAATAGACGTATCGGCCGCCACCTCGGTCAGAGCGATATGGTAGTTGCTCGGTGTTGGCAACAGTGGATCACAGAAGGTAGAGTGTACCGTCGCGGAGGGTCAGGACGTCCCAGGAACACAAATGATCGCGAGGATCGTGCAATCAGAAGAGTGGCCACTTCGGCACCAACAACGTTGCTAGCATCGATTCAATTACCTTCTTCCAGACATCCATTCAAGAGAAACCATAAGGAGACGATGACCGAAGTTGGCTTGAGGAGCCGACGTCCGCTAAGACGCTTACCACTGACCCCACATCATAGGCAGTGTCGACTGGTTTTTTGCCGACCTCGGGCAACTTGGAGTGTGACAGACTGGAGACGTGTGTCTTCAGTGATGAATCCCGATTCAGTCTCAGTGCTGATGACCACCGCACACGTGTCTGGAGGCGCACCGGCCAGCGGTCCGATCCGGCATTTATTGTCGAGCGGCATACAGCAATTTCACAAGGTGTGACAGTGTGGGGAGCAATTTCTTGGGACACACGATCATCTTTAGTGGTCCTTCAAGGCACTTTGACAGCTCGCAGATACGTGGGCGATATTTTAACGCCGATTGTGCTACCCATGCTATCAAAGGTGCCATTTATCAACAAGATAATGCTCGTCACAAACTGCGACTCTCCCAACAATGTCTTCAAGGATATGACGTCCTACCATGGCCTGCCAACCAGATCTTTCGCCAATAGAGCATGTCTGCGACGCGCTGGGAAGGGAACTGCAGCCGTCCCGAGATACAGGAGAATTAACTGCGCAGATGCAAAGACTATGGCAGGATCTTCCACAGGGGGTCATAAGTGATCTAATTAAATCGATGCCACGCCGAATTTCGGCTTGTATAGCTGCCAGAGGTGGCTTTACTACTTACTGATTTTAACCTTTTGCAAGCTGTAACCGCCTAATAAAATGATATTTTGTTCTGAATTTTTAATCATTTGTTTATTTTCATATACACTACATGCATACCAAATTTCGTGAATGTAGCTCAATTTCTTCTATGCATATATTTTTTGCGACAGAGTGTATATATATATATATATATATTCATGTATGTTATATTCACAGAACTTGGAACTTTTTATGTATTTTCCTTAAGTCCTTCTAAAGTATTTTAACTTCGAATCAATTGCTGCAGAATATTTAAATTTAAATAGTAATAAATGTGAATTCTTTTAAAATTTTTCGACTAGTTAAAGAGAGGGGATAGTCGCAAACTGCACGACCAACGTTAACTTCGCAGAAATTTTACACAAAGAAACGTGTAAGTAAAATCTGAAAAATAAAAGAAAGAAGTTATAATCAATCATCTCCTGTTATTTCTCAATTTAGATCTCATTTAGCAACGGCGACGAGTGTTTCTCAATTTAAAAAACAAACATTTATTACAATATTTATATAGATGAATAAAAGTATTCAACATGCGCGCTCAAAACAGTGATGCCTCCAGAGGAATTTGTTCTTCCTCTTTTCGAAGCGCCTCACAACCCCCAGCGAGCAGAGAAAACCGAGGCGCTTGTCAGTCTAGGGATGACGATTCTTTCTGAAAAAGATCGATTTTTAAATCAATTCACAAAAAAAAATGAGGTCCAAAAGATCGATTTCTAAAAATCGATTTTTTTTTCAAGTCTGCATTTACAATGTGTATATATATAAAAACATTTTTATGAAAAACAAGAAAAATACCATAATAAACGATCCCTTATTAAAATCAGGAAATTTTTCAGTTCAGGGAATTCGACAGTTACAATTATTTTATTACCATATCAAAGTACACTCATGCCCATAAATTAAGGATAACGAAGTTCAGGCAAAGAAAGAGACAGAAGCAAAACAAATTTGACTTATTTGTAAAGTCTATTTATTAAACAAAAGGTAAAGAGCAAAAAAGATGCTATAGGTTTGACATAATTAGTAAAAATTGCGATTTTTACTCCCTGGAGCAAATGTCAAAAAAGAACCTATTTACAAAAAACAGTATAGCATGTTTAGTATGATGGTTAATACGGAGTATGTCTCCCGGACGATGCAATACAAGCCTTAACAACGCCTAGGCATGCTGAGTATCAAATTATCAATCTGATCTTGGGGAACATTACACCACTCATCAAGCAATGCCCTCCGAAGTTCCGGTAGAAAGGTGGGAGGGGGTTGACGGGCTGCAATTCGTCGGCCAAGCATATCCCACACATGCTCTATTGGATTCAAGTTAGGTGAGTATGCTGGCCAATCCATACGGGTGATATCCTCCGATTGAAGGCATTCGTCTACAATGTTTGCATGGTGAGAAAGAGCGTTGTCATCCATAAACAGAAATTCAGCACCCATGTACACGGTCTGCCTTGAAACTGTCGTGCCGGTAGCTGAAGAGAGCTGACGAGACAGGACTGATGCTCTGCTCCGTCTGTTTCTTTTGGCAGTAACTGCCAAATATATACCGGTCCTCATTCGGCGTTGTAACTCGGGGGCGACCTGTGCTGTAACATCTACTCACATTACCATCATCTTGGAATCGTTGCTAAAGTCTGGAGATGACACTCTGGGCGATTCCAAGTTCCTCGGCTACTTCCAGCTGGGTACGTCCACATTCCAGTAGCCCAATAATTCTACCACGTAAAAAATCATCCAAATGCTTCCTTTGTGCCATAACTATGCGGTTATTGCACTGAAAGGCTTTTAAAGCGCTTGTGAACAATTTTACTTCTTTGCCACCATTCCTTATATTCCCCTCTCTTACACTCTTGTCATTGTGACGTACTATCCGCGCCATCTGGTGGTTTCCTGTAATTTGCATATTCGTCTTCAAGATATGTGTGTTAATTCTACAGGTGAAATTTTTATTTTAGAGTTCAATTTCTGTGTGATTCTGAATTATCCTTAATTTATGGACATGAGTGTATTAGGTATAAAAAAAGACATTCATTTTAAATGCATTTGTTAAATTAAAAAGTTTAGAAAATAGATAATATAGCTTATATAGTTCCCAATGCTTAGATGTCTAAGCTTTTTAAAAACAAAAGTCTGTGAAGTCTACTGGGATCCAAGCGGTTCCGCTCATGACTTGCGAGTTGCCGGCAATCGAAAAAAAGGCGCTCACAAGGAACAGATGATTCCACGATACTCATGGGGCTATTGAGTGAACGTGATGATATAGTTTTTTTGTTCTTTTCAGTAAAGTATAGGATCATACTTCAGGTGCACAACTGCCCGCGATAAATAGTGTTTAAAGATAGTACACAATCAACAAATTGTAAATAATTTTATGGTTTTTAACAAAACAGAAACAATCGAATGTCGATTTTCTAGGATTCAGTGCTAAATATCGATTCAAAAAATCGATTTTTGTTGGCCCGAGAAATCGATTCTTCGATTAATCAATCTCAGATCGCCATCCCTATGTCAGTCCTCTGGTCGTACATTCTGCTTACTCCTCTGCATGCGTAACTTCTCTCATTACTCAAAGATAACTGTTTAAAATATTTAACTATGTTGACAAACCGGAAATGTCTCCATTTTAAGCATCTATTGAGAACTCTAGGGAATTACCAGATATGAACGTCATTGAAAAGTAATTGGCAAAAAAAGGTCGGAAAAGAGAAAAACCCTTTTCAATTCTGTATTATTGGTTGGGGTCATGAACTCGTGGCAGGCATTGTCGAGTTCTGGGCTCATTGAAGACATACAGTGCTGAGGGGCTGATGTACATTAAATTTGTCGAGACTCAAAATTCCCTCGTTGATGTGTTGTGGAAGTTTGAAGAGTAGGTTGTTTGCTCAAGTATCTCCTCATCACTTCGTAAGGATTCAAAATTACGAGATGTATCCCCAATAGCCGTAGTGTAGCTTAAAAATGAGACGTTAACAAAAAACCAAAACCAATAAAATATGTATTAGATAGTTTCAGCTGATATGCCCCTCTAGAATAAGAAGGGAAAAGAAAGGAGCATAGTGTTTTTTAGGATGTGTGAGAATGCAAGTTTCAATGCAATGAGCTCTCGCTCTTTCGATCATACATTTAACTAATGTATCACTAACCTTTCACTGAATTTCTAAAATTTTTATAACAAATATTATACAAACTATCCCCCCAAAGAAGTTCTTTTGGGGGGGGGTTACTATCCAATCGGTTATCAGATTGCGAGTTCATGTATTAGTTAAGACGTGGTCTCGAGGTTTGATTCAACGAAAAGTTCCTCGTACGGGATTATTGGGAGTAGTTGCTATACCATATATAAATACGATGAGAACTCTTCCTTCGATTAAATAAAAAAAATTAGGAGGATAAGATACACACGAGTCCCAAACCTGAGATTCGTCGTTGATGATCCTCGAATAACTTTATAAGCAGTGATATTAATTTATAAGACAAACATCTGAAACTTCAATATGTAAAAAGATAGTAAAAGCCAGCCAGTGGTTAACGTACACCCCCGCAACCCCCTTACCTCGGGGGGACCGAGGATTCTGGAGGGCCTAAAGTCTGACTGGTGCCAAGTACGTATTTAACCAATTTATAAAATATTAAAGGTAAAATCTGACTTTGCGGGGAAGACCTAATATTCTCCGTTACGCCAGTGAAGCCAGCATCTACCTGAGGTAAACAAAATGTACTTATTATAATTAGAGGAAATAAGATGATAAAATTGAAGGAAAAAAAACCCACCAAAAGAGCTGAATTTACATCCACACTCGAAATAAGGTTGAAGGGGAGGGGGCTGCTATACATTAAGTGTAAATATATTTCAAGGTCATAATGTGATAACGCTGTCTGGAGAATGACTTTCGACAACTGTCCAATTTGATTTCTTGATTTCTAGTTCAACAGTCGCTTGGCAGGGACTTAAAACGGCAGAGCCTGCTACCAACAAACTGTCATGTCACTCTAGAACAGTGATCCCCAAAGTGGTCTATATAGACCCCCAGAGGTCTATGACAACTTGCAAGGGGTCAACGCCAGCGAAAACATAATTTGGGAGTCCATGAGGTGTAATTGGGGATCTATGGTAGTGGCTCTCATTAAACCAGATTGTGACTTTAATCTTTAAAAAAATATAATCTTGTGGAAACCAGATTTTACCAATTTAACTAGGTTAATTTGTGGTTACTAGGTGACAGCATAAATTTTAGCAAGACAAGGACTATTTTAGCATTTCTTTCCAGAATTAAGCTAAAGAAGTATAATATTGGACACAGACAATCTGTAAGGACATTTTAACCTACGTTCAGCATTTAAATGCCCTTTACTCAGATTTAGCAACTAGGTTTAAAATTGCTTTTTTTTATAGTAATATCACAGTAGACAATTAATTCATACAGTCACATTGAAAAAAAAGTCATATTACAATAGGGGCGGATCAGAATAGGCCCTAAGGATCTTAAAATAAAGCTTAGCAACAGATATCAGCAATTTTGGCTTTAAAAAGACACCTGTTATTTGTCAGAAATTATAGAATATCATGAAAAAGTTTTTAATTGCTTTTCCTAGTGAGAGGGAGTTTCAGTGAGTATGTCAATCTCAAAAACAAAGAAGAAAGGGAAAGAAAACTGGACACTTACTAACCAAGGAGATTTAGGGTTAAACCTGACTAGATTGATATTAAATGTTGACAATTTGTTATTGAAGCACCAGATTCATCCCTCTCCTTTAAAGCATTTGTTTGTTGTTCAGTTATTTTATGTTTTAATTTAATTCATTAACATGCGCTTCTTAAATTTTAAATGCTATACTTCACTACAGTCAGAAATTTAATTCTTTTAAAGTAAAGAGTAGTACCAGAGAACTGTCAAAAAAACAGCTGATAAATTTGCGAAAATTTAACATTAAGTAAGCAGGGGGTCTACCCAAAACCGAAAACCAGGGCAAGGGGTCTATGAGACAAAAAAGTTTGGGAACCTCTGCTCTAGAACGACACTAATCCAAATCAAAACCCCATTTCCTTTAAATTTTCACATTCAATTCAATTGAACCTTAATAGCCATCGAGTGAGAGCATTAAGGTTAAGTTGAATTGAATGTGAAAAAGACCGTGCAGTTACATGGTATAAGAAGTGGCGCCAGAGCTCAGGTGTCATTTTTATCATCTGACTAAAGCGCAAAGTTAAGTAATTCGTCGAAATAAACCTAAAGCTATAACGCAACTACTTGAATTCAAGTTTTTTTTTTTCTTAGCGTTGAACTGCAGGATCCAAAGAGGAAACACATTTTTAAACAAAAAATTTCCATATATGTATACATATATAAATTTAATTCTCATTTATGTCTGCATAATTTTTTTTAAATCAACTTAAACTATATATTTCGATTTACGTCTCATTTCTGTTAGTATCAATTTTAAAAAGAAATATTTAGAAAGTGTATTTCTTACTTCTCCTCTGCTTTATCACATACGCTAAAAATGCATTTTTAAATTAAAGCAAAATTGCGTGTTGCATATTTAATTTCTATAAATTTTAAGTACATGATCTGTGTGTAATAAGTAGTATATACAGTCGGACCTCTATGTAACGAAGTTGCTTAATCCCGAAAAAAGTTTGTTGTATGGAAAATTCGTTATATATATATAGAGAGAGAGAGAGAGAGAGGTTCATCTTTAATATACTTTAAAAACCACATGAAACAAATTTTAAATTCATAAACACTACGCATTAAAAAAAGTAATTATTCTCACATCTTACTTAAAATTAATATATGTTTATTTTACATATCTTATCCATAAAAAAAGAAGGTAAGAAAAACTGCAAGAAAAAATAACGTCGAAGAATACACTATATGTTCAATATTAAGAAAATAAATTTTTATTAAAATTAATGAATTTTAAGGACATTTTATAATTTAAAGCATACAATATTAAACATGCAGTATTTTATAACTAGAACACGGGGACACGGTACAACTCCACTGAGGGAGAGGAGGATATCGAAGATGTTTCTAGTGAACTGGACAATGGGGCTTAATGGTTGCACTTCTTGGTTGAAACGTCCAGAACTCTATTGCTCTCGGCGAGTTAGGATTTAATAAAACCAGTTCAAGATTTATGACCACCATAAAATGTGTTAAAGAGAGAATAACTTTAAATGTTCAGAAATACTTTAAAAATAGGAAGAAAAAAATTGAATCACAAAAGAAAAAGTTCGTTATACAGAAAATGCACCTCGCTATAGAGAGGTTATTTTACAAAGAAAATCGTGAAATGTTAAAGGTTCCAGGAAAAAGTTCGCTGTATAGAAAAATTCGCGATATAGAGGTTCGACTGTATTTCGTATAAGTGCGCGAAATGATATATGAATGGCTTTGCTTTATTCTATAGCTAACAACTTTCTGAGTTTGGCTGCTGCTCTTTAAGGTAATCTGCACTTCATTCTAAAGAACTCGACTCAAATTGAAATACTTTTACTTGAAATGTAATCCAAAAGGGAAAAAATATATTTGTCACTTTAAATTTAAATCTTTTCTACCTTTTTTTTTATTATTATTTGCTGTTTTACAGAAAATTCTGTTCAAAATATCACTTTGATGTGGAAGAATTTTTACTTCTATTATTTCATACATACATATATATATATATATATATATATATATATATATATATATATATATAGGATGTTTTTTTAGAGGTATAGAACTTTAAATTGCAATAAAACAACGATGTATTATTCGATTGACATGAATTTTTTTTTTTATTCGAAAGATAATCTTGTGGCATTACATTTTAAATATGATCAAGCAAGGCGTAGATTCGTCGAATGGGCCCAAAACGAGATTGCTGTTGTTCCTGATTTTCATAAGCGAATTTTGTTTAGCGATGAAGCGCACTTCTGGTTGAATGGCTACGTCAACAAACAAAACTGCCGCATTTGGAGTGAAGCTAATCCACAAGTGTATGTCGAAAAACCGTTTCATCCAGAAAAACTGACTGTTTGGTGCGCTTTATGGGCTGGTGGAATCATTGGTCCGTACTTCTTCAAAAACGATGAAGGCCACAACGTTACAGTCAATGGTGATCGGTATAGAGCCATGATTACTAACTTTTTCATTCCTGAATTGAACAATCATGATGCCCAGGACCTTTTTTTCCAACAAGACGGCGCAACATGTCACACAGCTCGTGCCACAATCGATTTATTGAAAGACACGTTTGGTGTCCGCCTAATTTCACGTTTTGGACCTGTGAATTGGCCTCCAAGATCTTGTGATTTAACACTGCTAGACTATTTTCTGTGAGGCTATGTAAAGTCATTGGTCAATGCCGATAAGCCACAAACGCTTGACCATTTGGAAGACAACATTCGCCGTGTTATTGCCGATATACGGCCACAAATGTTGGAAAAAGTCATCGAAAATTGGACGTCCAGATTGGACTACATCCGAGCCAGCCGTGGCAGTCATATGCCAGAAATCATATTTAAAATGTAATGCCACAAGATTATCTTTCGAATAAAAAAAAATTCATGTCAGTCGAATAATACATCGTTGTTTTATTGCAATTTAAAGTTCTATACCTCTAAAAAAACACCCTATATATAATATTTATGTAATTTTTTTTAAAAAATTCAGGCGTTTAACTTAGAAATTTTGTTTGAAAAAAGGTTTAAATGAATACATATGAGATATACACATTTCTGTCGAGTTCTTAAAGTTTCAGATAAAAATATAAAATGTAAATATACAAATATCACTAAATATAACTATATATGATTTAGTTTTTACATTAACATTGTAATTTTTTTGTGTTTAAAAACATTTAATTTGAGTCCTTTAAATGATTTTATATTAAAATTATAATAATCTCTTTACATTTTTAGTTTTTTGTTAATGATGTAATAAACTTAATGTTGATTTCAATTGATCATGACTATACAAAACGATATGAAAAATTATATTTTATTTTAACCTTTTATGAATGCAAGTTTAGAAAGCAACGTCACTAGTTAAATAAGCAGTAAAATATATTATTCAGTGTATTTGATTACAATAAATTCCCCTCCTCTTTTATAAGTTTTAAATTCTAAGTTGGATTAGAAGCAATGTTAGAAGCTCCTTTTCATGAAATGGTGTTTCTTTTGAACAACAGATGGCGCCCCTATTCCCATAAATTTCATTGAATATTTTCCGCGCTCGCTCGTACGAATGAATATATGTTAATATTTTTAAACTTACATCTGTTAAACTTCTATTTCGTATTTATATTTCAGGGAGAAAAGCCACCTAAGCAAATACTAGGAAAAATTAAAGGAAATTTGATTATTTATGTAAAATGTTTTCTATTCAGTGTTAAATGTTATTGATTCTAATTCTTACATTAATTTCGATTAAATTGAGAAAAGTAATAGCTAAAAGAAAATACTGAATTATAAAATAAATGAGAAAAAACTTTATTTTTTTCTTCATTTAAATAAAATATTTTTGTGTTTCGTTAAATGTTTTGCTTAAAATGATAAATATCGGTTCTCATGTCAATTAATCAACTGTGAAAATGATTTTTCGAGACATTAATAAATAAATTTAATTTGTTATTTACATTTATTTTCATAGCCTAATATCGAAAAAAATGTGCTCTAACAAATGGGAATTCTTTTTAGAAACAAACTTAATGTATTTAAGGAAATAAAATTTTGGAAGTTTGAAAGTTTTTAGATTTAAAACTTCTTTCTCGAAGTCAAGTGAAAATATTCAGAGAATCTTTTCAGTAAATGTCAGTTTTCTTTAACTTAAGCTTGAAAGAGAACCAGATGTTATACTACACTTAAATAACTTCATCAACAGAAAATGACATGCGGAAATGTGTCCGTTATTTCTTACTAGGAATTTGCAACTGAAGCCCAGTAACTGAGTGTTTTGGTCTTAAATAAAAGCTCTTGAATACACGGAAAGAAACAAAACAAATAAAAATAAAGAAATAAAATAAATTCATATTGAAAATTAACTTAGTTTAAAAATTCTTATTCAGAAGTTAACACTAAAGTTTTAACCACTGTTTCATTTAAATACTATATTACACTTTTAAATAAAAAATACCTTTTTAAAAAAAAACTGAAGAATAGTTTAAATTAAATTAATTTGATGTAAAATATTAAAAAATATATGAAATGTTTAGGAAGAGTGATTTGTGTTTCTGTTAAATTCTCGAACAATTTTTTGGATTAAGAAACCTTAATTTAAATTGAATTTTAGAATGACATTGAATACTTTGATTACTACTCTATTTGTTTTTAAATAATAAATACGTCATTTTCTTAAATGTAAGCGAACGAGTGAAAAAAAGGATTGCAATTTCAGAAAATTTGAAGGAATCACCGAAAATTAGTAGATTCACGCACACACACTTTTGAAAATGATATTTTGATGAAATAAATTATTATGGCACTAGTTCCAAACCGTTTACTCAGTATATACCTCTAATATAATTATAAAGAGGCTCAATGTAACCTTTTTGATAGATTTATTTCAACAAACTGTAGTAAGCGATATACAGGCTTCCTACCAACAAAAATAGTTATTATCTTAGTTAATAATTACAGTAGGATTCAACTTTTTAAAACTATTTTTAGGCTATTCATGGCTTTATTGAACATAAATAAGGCCATAACATAAATAAGGAGATTATCGTTTGCTTAAGAAATCGAAATTTAGTTTTTTAAAACCCAATTTTCGGGTAGATTTGGAGAAGTCATTATATTAATTCATTCTTGAAACTATTTTGGTGAATTTTTTTAATAATCGTTTGAGAAATATCCCGCACCTTGGGATTTGTAAGGTTTAGTAGCTGCTAATCTAGGTTTAGATGTATCTTACATTCAATAACGTACACAGAGAGTCCTCTCATATGAGGGTGGGGAGCTGCATGCTTAAAAACACGGACACGAAAGCGGTGAAGCGTAATTTCTATGTGGCGTAACAAAGAATTTACCCCCTGAAAAGTCAGGTTCTACCTTTTATACTTTATAAATTGGTTAAATACTGACTTTGGGCCCCCTAGAATCCTAGCTTTCCCACCTCCCCAGCGATGCAAGGGTTGCAGGGGTGTACGTTACGCTGCTGATCTCTATGGTAAAAATTAAAAATCGTTTGATCTAACATCGGGAAGAATGAGTGAACCGCAGTACCTTACCCTTAGATACGCCACTGTTTACAGATCATTATTTTCATAGGTGGTATTATGTGAGTTAATAACCAATATCTCGAAAGAAAGTTTAAGTGTGGATAGTTAAGAGGTGTTTGCTTATGATTTCTGTAAAATTATGATATATGACGTGAACAACGATTGCTTGAAGACTGGTATCATTTCAACACGCTTTAAAAAAGTTGATGCGAACGGAAGAAAATTTACTTATGCTACGTAATTTCATCTGAGTAGATGAAAGTACACTCATGGACAAAAAAAAAAAATAGCGCACCAAGAAGGAGTCGTCAAAATGAGACGAAATTTTACACACGTAATGACTACTTTGATATAAGTAAATGATTAGAAAATCAAAGAAAAAGGATCATTTATTTCAGAGAAAAAGGCAAAAGAATGGAGGATTTAATACCCTGTTGAACCCCCTCTAGCGCGAATGCACGATGCGATACGATGGGGCATTGAAGCACACAAGTTCTGTTTCGTTCCATATTTGCTGTAACCTTGCATCTAGTTCGTAAAAAGTCGTGGGATGCCCAACTCACCGTCCAAAATGATCCCAGATATGCTTGATTGGAGACAAATCTAGGGATAGGGTAGGCCAAGGAAGGGTAGTAATAGTGCGGAGACAGTCTTGAGACACTCTTGCCGTGTGAGGCCGAGTATTGTCTTCTTGAAAAATGGCCCCTGGGAGCCGTTGCATGAGTGGCAACACATGGAGTTGCAAGATGTCATGGACATACCGCTGAGCTGTCATGGTGCCACGGATCAGTAGGCAATGGTAACCCATGCCGTCACACCAGCTGTTGAAGCGGCGTGTCGCTGTAAAGCAAATGCAGGATTGAGATGTTCACCACGGGATCTCCACACACGGACACGATTGTCATCACTGCTGAGATTGAATCTGGATTCGTCGCTAAAGACGACCTGGTTCCATTCCGCTGCAGTCCACTTTCCTCCAAATGGAGGCGTCGATGAGTGGGCGTCGGCAGCCCACGTATTGGGCGCCGCGATCCCAAATGTCCTTCTGCCAGGCGCCTTCGTATGGTTCGAGAAGGCACAGGGGCTCCTAATGAAGGTGCTACCTGTGCCTGGATAGCGGCCGATGAAACAGTTGGTTGTACGCGTGCATTTCTTACGATGCGATGGTCTTCTCGACGACTGGTCTGTCGAGGGCGTCATGAGCTTGGTCTTCGTGCAAATCACATCTTTCGGATCCACTGGTCCCAACACCTCCTCACAACACAATGAGAGCGGCCTAATTGACGAGCTACTCGCCTAGCTGACCACCCAGCTTCCATCATGCCGATGATTCTCCCCCTCTTACACTGCGACAGCTGCTCATATTGTCTTCGAAAACGGCGTAATGGCATGAATACCTCAGCTCTTCCTTTGTAAACAATTCGGCACACTCAAACAAGCTTTGGTTACCTGTTTTATACTTCACGGAGAACAACATTAAAGGCCTTCTACCGGCTATACGTAATGCGCAATCACGATACATTTCTAATAATTTGCATATCTCCCCGACATGTACCTTAATGCCAAGTTTCATTACGATCCCGTAATTATTTCTTGGGGCGCTAATTTTTTTGCCCATGAGTGTTTTTAGTTCCAGTTAACTCCTTTTTCTGTGTAGCTCTCTTAATAAAAAGTATAATTAAAATTTCAACTGCATTGCTATTAGATACATAAATGAGTGTAGTCTGTTACTTTTATTAACTATTTTGGTCATTTGGAATGACAGTATCGAGACATTTTACATGGTTCTAAAAATAGAAAGCCATTAATCTCAATTTACAAACGTTAGGTATCACCTCAAGCGTTAAGTGAACCTTCCTTTCAAAGAAATAAATACAAAAAATCAACTGAATCGAAAAGACTCTGATCAGAAACTCAAAGCGGAAAAAAGCAAGAACACGTTTGAAAACAGCGTGTTTACAGACTAGAAACAAGTTTAAAACACATACCTAGGCAAAAAAGAAAAAAAAGAAAAGCGCAGAGTTCCCAATTCGCGCGTGCCACCCACGTGCCTATCATTACTATAATCGAGAAACTAGAAGTTAATCGACTCGCACCTCCAAACAAAAAGAGACATCAAACTGTTAACAGTTTGTTTCAGTTTTATCGCTGAGAGACAAAACAAAAATTTGGAAAATACTCGAACCATGACGTGCACTTTAAAAAAATAAAACTTACAGTTAAGATCCCCCTTAAATAGACATTGATGAATTAAGCAATTGTCTTCACTAAGCGGACTGAAACTGAGTTGAGAGAAATATCAGAAAAAAGCTCTTCAACACAGGGTATTTTGTGTAACTATTTAAGACTTGATTGAGACTTTGAAAATGGAATTCTTCAATTATCTCATATAATGCCCTGCAGTCTATGAAATTTGATTGGTTAGTTTATTAGTGTTGCACTAGGCTAGTGTTTCCCAAACTTTTGACATATGTAGGCCCCTTTTATAATTTTTTCGTAACGCTGAGAATATATTATGTATATAAACAATCAAAATATTTATTTATTTATTTTTTCTTCTTTTGTGACATACACAAAACAATAAAAAAAGAGAAATGAAATTATTCATAATAAAATATAAATAAAACTTGTATTATAAATAACATTTATTTGGATTAATGAGAAGAATGAAATTGTTTTGACTTGAACGTAGAATTAGACATGAATATGACAGCGTAGAATTAAGCGCAACTAAGCAAGGTGCGGTGCATAGCCCCACCAAACTTCAGTGCAACTCTTACTCCCCCCCCCTTCAGACTCTTCCTGTACCCCTGAAGGTACGTGTACCACACTTGGCAGTAGCGCACACAAAAATTTTTCAAGGAGGGGGGTCCAGGATCGAAAGTCCACCATTTTGGTATCATGCTCCAATACGCTGCCGAACATATTCTTTTGATTTTATCGATTTTCGGGAACAAAAACAATACAAAACTAATTATTGAATAAATAATTAGCATTAATTAATAAAAGTAATTATTAACAACAAATACATAATTAAATTTTACGTAATACACTCAGAAACATTGAAAATAGTGACCCAAGAAAGAAGCTAAGTACAATCGCGAAACTTTGCAAATAAGTACAGCGTAATGTGATATGCAAATGATCCAAGTTTTGTGCCAATACGCATGCTCATACACGCCGAGGTGGCGCTACAATCAGGAAGAGGGTGCTATATAAGCCAGCGCAAATTCTAAGATTCATAAACGTGACGATTACCCGCCGATTGTAGGTAGACTTTGGTAAGCGAAACATGCCAGGTAAACGTGCTAGAAGACATTTCTCACAATTAAGCGAGTTTGAGAGAGGCCTGATCATCGGGATGAAAACTGCAAGTTGCTTGACGTGCCGTGTTGCTGGCCAGGTGGATCGTTCGGAGTGTGCCGTTAGAAATTGTTGGGAGCAGTAGACACGAAAAGGTACCCACGTGCGGAAAACCGGGTCTGGAGTGACCAGGAAGACCACGAGGAGAAAGGATCGAAGGATCGTGCGGCAAGCACTTGTGGACCCCACAGTGACTCGTTCAACGATACGAACAGACGTAGGCGTAGCAATTGTTCCACAAACAATTTCCAGACACATTGCAGAAGCAAAACTTAAATCCAAGCGCCCTTTCCGTGCACTCCCTTTAACACCGGAACATCGGCAACTGCGTCTACAGTGGTGCCAAGACAGATCAATGTGGAATGTCACAGATTGGCAAAAGGTTGTGTTTAGTGATGAATCTCGTTTTGTTTTGGGGACAGATGATAACCGTGTACGGGTGTGGAGGCACCCTGGCGAGCGGTACAATTCCCCCCACACTGTTCTACGTCACACTGCCCGCACAGCTGGTGTAATGGTCTGGGGGGCCATAGCCTATGATAGCCGGTCCACTCTAATTGTGATGCGTGGAACCTTAACGGGCCAACGTTACGTTGATGATATTCTTCGACCCCATGTAGTACCTTTCCTAAATGGTCTCCCAGGGCCAATTTTCCAGCAAGATAATGCTCGTCTGCATACAGCAAGAGTTGCTCAAGACTTCCTAAGTCATTTTCAGACTCTTCGATGGCCGGCCCGCTCCCCCGATTTGTCCCCTGTAGAGCACGTGTGGGATCAGTTAAAACGACAGATGTCATCGTGTCACTCTGTACATGATTTAGAGTTGGCTGTTCAAGATTTGTGGGCCCATCTGCCTCAGGACAACCTAAGGTGTCTAATCAACTCAATGCCGGACCGTATGGCGGCATGTATTGCAGCTGGAGGTGGTCCAACGCGCTATTGAAGTTGCCCAGTATTTATGTCGTTGCACACCCTGTAATCGTTTAATTGTCTTGTTTTTGAGATCAAGTGAATCTCACATTTGTGTCATTATGTGTATTAAATTTCATTTCAATCCGATGCTTTTTTCTTGGGTCGCTATTTTCAATGATCCTGAGTGTAAAGTGTTTTTTTTTCCAGGTATAGAAGTTTAAGTTGGCATTACTTTCCAAAATGGTGACCGATTTAACAGCTGTCAAGTGATTTATTCTCAGTTTGGTTTGGCAATTCATCAAAACGATCATCAAGCAAGCCGTAGATTCGTCGAATGGGCCCAAAACGAGATTGCTGTTGTTCCTGATTTTCATAAGCGAATTTTGTTTAGCGATGAAGCGCACTTCTGGTTGAATGGCTACGTCAACAAGCAAAACTGCCGCATTTGGAGTGAAGCTAATCAACAAGTGTATGTCGAAACACCGTTACATCCAGAAAAACTGACTGTTTGGTGCGCTTTATGGGCTGGTGGAATCCTTCTTCAAAAACGATGAAGGCCACAACGTTACAGTCAATGGTGATCGGTATAGAGCCATGATTACTAACTTTTTCATTCCTGAATTGAACAATCATGATGTCCAGGAGCTGTGGTTCCAACAAGACGGCGCAACATGTCACACAACTCGTGCCACAATCGATTTATTGAAAGACACGTTTGGTGACCGCCAAATTTCACGTTTTGGGCCTGTGAATTGGCCTCCAAGATCTTGTGATTTAACACCACTAGACTATTTTCTGTGGGGATATGTAAAGTCATTGGTGTATGCGGATAAGCCACAAACGCTTGACCATTTGGAAGACAACATTCGCCGTGTTATTGCCGATATACGGCCACAAATGTTGGAAAATCATCGAAAATTGGATGTCCAGATTGGACTACATCCGAGCCAGCCGTGGCAGTCATATGCCAGAAATCATATTTAAAATGTAATGCCACAAGATTATTTTTCAAATAAAAAAAATTCATGTCAATCGAATAATACATCGTTGTTTTATTGCAATTTAAAGTTCTATACCTCTAAAAAACACCCTTTATATACATAGGATTATAACCAATGGAAAAAAAATCAAGGGCTATGGGAGGTGTCCGGACACCTAGGGCCCCACCCCTTGTGTGCGCGACTGCCACTTTGGGAAACACTGCACTTGGATATTGAGGAAGGATCTTGTCATTCTGAACTTTGACGAGGGCGAGTGGATGGAACTTGATTCTTCATATTGTAACATTGCAAATCCTCAAATTTTTTTCATTTCTGGGTAGCAAGATGGATCATACTGCTTTGGACAAAAAGCATTTTATTTACAAATTAATTTTTAAAACATTAATTCCATTTTTAATGTTTCTTGTTTTCTCAGCCCTTCGCTGGAGAAAAGTTTAAGTCCTGATCAACGTTCGTTGATCTTCAGATGATCGTCTCCGAGGTGGTGGCTGTCTCTGCAAACTCTTTCACTTGTATCACCCCAGATACCCGTTGCGGCTGCCCCACAGACTCCGTCTTGAAAAAGCCCTCCCAGTTCCTTCATGACTTGATCCTCCTCTGTGTGTGTGTGTTATCTTCGAACCCACTCTTTAAATCACCTAAACTGACCTCTTTCACACCACCCCAATAATTTTTGATTCACGAGCGTAGCGGGTCTACACTCAGCATCCTCTGTCTTGGTCCCAACTCTATTGGTTGAACAAACCCTTTGAGACAAAAGTCCGCAACGTGTCTTAAATCATCTACGTCGCCGTGCATCGTAAGCCACATAAAGGGTCTGTCAATCGACCTGTCACTTTGACACTGGGAATACCCTCTTAGGTATTTCTATGTACTTCACGGCCAGCATGTGCCAAGGAACAAAAGAATGGATGACCGGCCAGCAGAAGTGTCCCTTCTTTTAATCGTTGTGACGAAAAAACCATCTGGGTGTCGGAAGAGGTGTGGTAATATCAATCTCGTTTCCAGAATCGGCTTAACATCTGTTTTGCCCCCGGTTGACAAGTGGTGTTGTAAAGTTTTCGTCTAATAATGTTGTGCTACAATATCTACGTTATGTAAACTTTTGAACTTTGAGTCAGCAGATTTAACTTGTATACATACTTTACATTTACAATAATCTTTGCAAGTCTTAGCTCGATACCTTAGCAGCCACGATCTATAAAACAGCATACTGAGTCCATAGTTTCCAAACTATAGAATAAATTTCCTTAACAGTAAGAGAGCTGTGGGAAGGGACATTAGGTATGACTTGGTTTTCCGCAGCACTTTGTCAATTTGAAAAGATACAGGAGACAAGATCATATTTAGCAAGTGCATTAAGTGAAACTCCTTACCAGTGAATTGTATTTGAGAAAAGTACGTCAAAAAAGGGAAATTTTTTTCTCTTTAATTTTGTTTTTTCAACAATAAAAACATATATTTTTAAATTATTGAAGAAAAATCTGTTGCCTGCCACCCCTGCTTTAGACTACGGGTCTCATTAGCAGCAAATACGAGTTCAGAACTCTGATTCTTGGGCTACCACAGCCGCAGTTTATATGAAAAATTTTCCAACATGTGTGATACATCAGTTGAAAAATGAGATCTGCCATCAAATAGTATATTGAGATGTATTTATTATGAGAGATTGATTGTATGTTCAATTTTAGTATGAATTTTAACTACGCATATTTTTAAATATCATACTTGAAGCTCGAGACACAATTTTTTTTATAACCTTGATGTAATTCTTTACAAAGAAAAAAAAACCTTTTTAACCCTCAACTTTTCGCAATTTTTTAAATTTCTATGAAAAAATTATTTCAGCTAGTTCTCAAGTAATAATAAAAGGAAACAATATATAAAAAAATTAAGCAGCTTTTTTTTAATTGAATTTCAGTCATTTTTTTGTTTGTTGCAGAAGTGCAACATTGCGCAGTAGTGCTGTACATTACAAAACTTTTTTTTTATATGAGGATTTTATTAGTCATCATAAAATGTTTAAATTTCTTACCTGGTAATTTATTTCGTCAATAAACAAGAGGAAGCATAAAATATAATGGATTCTTTTTATAGCAAAAACACAGTTCTTGAGGCATCGGAGATTTTTATAATTGTTGTGATTTCTGGAAAAAATGTACTTCCATCTAGTGACAAAATTAGCATGTATTTCGTTGCAGAAATCTTTTTTTCTCAGATAAGTGATTTGTAGGTTGTTAAAAATATATTGAGTCTGTTAAATTAAAATAACTCATATGTTGCAGAAATGCAACAGTGCGAAATTAAGGGTTAAGAGATCCGAAAAGGAGTCATATCTGCTGTTGAATATTAAAGTTTTAATTCATGCTCATTTTTCTTATCTCTCGTAACTTATCCACTTCAATAATCTTTAAACTCGCAAATTTGCACACACTTGGCAAATAGATCTATTATCCAATCTAATTCAAGGATGAATCGTCAAGTGATGAAATTTTTTTTGTATGTGTTTTCGTGTCAAGTAATCTGAAAGTGCGCAAAATTATATCGATGGATCTCCATTTATTTTTAGTGTCTTTTCGTTAGTTTAATATTGCTGTTGCCTTTTTTTTTTTTTTTTTTTTTTTTTCATCCCATTCTCTCTTCTCTGAATTCTTGAAACATCCTATTCTTTTATCATGTAAGTAAATGATTATTTTTCCTTAGTTAATCACTGAAGTTGTTGTCTTCGTCAAATGTAAAATAAACTCAACTCAATTCGGAACACATTATCAGACAGAACAAGGTCCCAGTTTTCATAAAAGTTTATAACGTTGTGGTTTTCAAAACACCGCGTTTTTAAAATCTGAAAATTTTTCATAAATTAGCAATCTTTTTCTTTAACATGTTAAGTGAAAACCAGTTTATGCTACTGTTGTTATCAATGCCACCTGATCGGTAGTGCCAAATCAAAGTCCACGAAATTCATCATGGCAGAGGAATAGATTGTACTCCTGTCGTTAGCCGTAGCTTTGAGCACCATACAGATGACAGAACGATTTGGTTCGAAACTAGTTTACCAGAGAGTAAAAAGGTAAGAAATATTGGGGGAATTATGTCAGAAATATTGAATAAAATCCTTAATAAAAATCAGTAGTCCCGGGTGTCCGAAAAGTAGGACTACACTCACTTTCATATTTTAATTACAAATAAACTAACAAAGATAAGTACTTACGAAATTTTGTGTTTCATAAAAATTTTTTTTAAAAAAACATAATTTTTTGTTTGTTTGCAATGTTTTATGGCCCGATTTCAAGTAGCGCCAGTGCCGGTTTATTCAAAGGTCGCTTGGGGTGGACGCTCAGGGGGATGAGCTGGACTTAACCAGATTTCCTGGCTATAAAATTAGATCCTTCAGTGCCAAGGGTGCCTGTAGATCCTCTGCGCCCAGGGCCCGAAAAGAGCTTAAATCGACACTGAGTAGCGCGCAACACATCAAGTCTATACGAGTTACATCCTCTCAGCTTCTATTAAGGCAGGGGTGTCCAACCCAAAAGACCTGGCGGGCCACTTCGGAAAAACATTATAATCTCGCGGGCCGCACATTAAAATATGTACCTTTATATCAAATTTGGAAACAAGAAAACATTTATTGGAGTAAAAAATTTTAACAGAATGAATTATTATTATTGTTTTCATTATTTTTCATGTATACAGACATAGATAATATAATAATGTTTGTATACTATAATAATGTAATGATCCAAAAATGTTTAAAATATTACAGTGTGTTGCCATTTTCTTGAAAATCACGGAGTTCCTTTTGAATTGATCTTTCGTTACTCATTGTTGAAATTTGATCGTGCTGTCATTTGCAAACGATTAAGTATACATTGCCCTATATCTTTACCGTCCCGAATATTTTTTTAAACTTTAAAACGCATCTCTGACTACCTCTTGCTTTTGGGGCACTCTAAACAGAAAAGGAGGAGGAGAAACCAAAGTCGCACACACAGAGAATCATGTACCATCCATCATAGTAAAGGATATGCATAATGCAATTCACAAAACTTATTAAAAGAGTAATTTACTATAGTAAAATCAAATGTAACTGTTTGATAAAATATAAATCTATTTTAATCTAAAGGACATTTCTATTATCATAAAGGATTTATTTTAAAACAAGAACAGGTAACAGGCAAAGACATTGAATATATAAATTTCCCTTCAAATAAATTTCAAAATGAAAAACTTTAAAAATTTGATATTTAAAATTATTTTAAAAAGAGTCGGCGGGCCGCGTGTTGGACACCCCTGTGCTAAGGTAACCGATATTGTTTTTGGCATTACGCTTTCTATCGTCATCAATCTTTCATGCCACTTATAAATTGCGGATCTTGAAGGTAGACTTCTTTTATTGGTAGTCCGAAATTTACATTGCAAACGAGTGGCAGACTTAAATTCGATAAACCATGCTACAGCTTGCCCTTGTTCTTACGGTAAAGCTATTTTAAAACGAGAATGTTACACAAAGGGGTTGTTGTACCATTTAATTTGCATTTTATCCAAAAGAAACTTTAATCTTTTCCTTATGGAATATAAGAAACGGTAAGCAAAAATCTTAGTTTGTTTTTAATTCAGTTTTGAAAGTGTAGTCATACTTTTCGGACCCCCTCTACAGGAAAATATGATCCTCTCTATGCATGATTATAATATTAATGTTGAGGAAATTATGTATCAAAAATGCTCCACTTTGGGATCCTAAACTTTGCCGAATAAAGCCTTCAAAGGTTATTTCTGGAACTTGGAATACAGTATGCCGGGGCACACTTGCTGAAAATCATTGTCCATATCTAGAGAAGAGCCAAACAATATGAATGGAAAGGTTAATTTATAATAATAAAAATATGTATTATTTTTATTTTTTATTTTACTATAAATGCATGTACATTATTTTATGTGATCTAATTAGATGTATTAATTAATTACTAAAATTTTATAAGTTTATTTTGCAAATGTTATGGTACAAATTGCTGCTCACAATTTTTGGAACATTCTGAACAAAAAAGTGCCTATATCTCTGAATTTTAAAAAATTTGAAGGGTGTTATTTTTTATCTGTACTTTTGCTCGATTTATTGAAGAGAGTAACATAACAATAAAACTTTAAAAGGACTATTTTTCTTTCAACGAGTAAAATTGCAAAATGTTCTCGAAATATGTACGGAAATGTGTCTGGATTCTTCTTAACAATTCTATTGATAATAATACAGCCTCAGTGAGACTAAACATTTTTCAAGGGAATTTAATAACAACACTAAGCAAACCTTCATCTCTGAATTAGACATAAACAAATGCCTTTTGTAAGACCTTCAGAATAGTTTTCAGAAAAAGGTATGAATCTTGAAACTTTGCTTCGAAGATGGCTAAGTCGGATGACAGACACGAAAGCCCTTTCAGAAAGAAAATGTTTCAATAATAAAATACCTTCTCCTCGACTTACGACCTATGCGACATACGACCATCCACACGTACGACTGCAAAAAACAAATAAATAAAGAGTACATAAAGCAAGCTAATTCTATTGGTCAGACCAAAAAGTTCTCGGAATTGATGCATTACAGAGCACATATGTGTGTGTTTATCGTATTATGTGCATTAAATATTCGCACATGGAGTGAGCTTTTGTACTTTATATACAATTTGTATTAAGAGTCTGAATAAAATGTGTTGAGCGAGATCAAATAAATCCAACTTCTACCAGTTGGACTTTCAACCTGTTAGCAGGGACGTCATAAGACACTACTTTGAGGCCCTGGGCCGAAAGAAAACTTGATTTTTTGAGGCCCTGTGCCCCTATGCAAAATTAAGCTGTACCTGAGATCTTTAAAAGTAGATAGTACATAGCATGCATTGTCGAATGAAACAAATAAATGTACACGACTCACAACCTCAAAAACCTAGGCACAAACCGGCTCGACCGAAGGCCGCATTTCGACTGCATGAGTCAAATGATTGTTTTTGATATTATGCCTAAGCGTAGACAGAGGCAACGGTAATCACATTATAATACAGTCTTACCACTTTTGCCAGTTGACAGGCAGTTTGAAATTCCCTGTTTTTCGGAGAATATGTACGGGAATAATATTTGACCATTCAAATTATCCCAATCCTGATTTTATTAAGACAGAGTAGAAAACGAAACGAGGCCCCCCACCAGCGGTGAGGCCCTTGGCCCTTGCCATAAGACGTCCCTGCCCATTAGTCGGAACAGAACTTAGTCGTAATATCCTTTTTAAGTTCGAGTTGCTGTAACATTTTTATCTGAGTTTATTATATTCGAAGTTTAAATTTAGAAATATTCAATCATTTTTTATTTTGACGAATGAAATAAACATTCTACTTGCATTAAATTACGGGTGATGAAATATGAAACTGACAGCTTGTTTGAAAACACGGTGGATTCATACAGAAATGAGTAGTGTATTAAAAAAAATGTACTATACTCCGTACTATAATGAAGCCAGAATCTTGGAATAGTTAATATAAGAGTATTTTTAATCTGAAAAATGTAATGAATTTCGATCCTGTTCTTTGCCAATTAATAGAAGCAAAGTTTTCTTTTAGACAACTTTCCTTCAGAAAGCTTTTTTTAATAACTTTCCTTTGAATAGCTGTATCCTAAAAGCCAGAATCTGCCACATTTTTACTTGAGTGAAAACGAGCCAAGTAAAATTACCTAGCCAATTCAGGAAGTAGCTATTCAAAGATTTCGCGAGCTTTTTTTTCCAATGTTCTCTCTAAACCTTTTCCTATATTTCCCAGGCCTCTGAAACGATTCCTCTGCTTTCGATCAGTCAAAACAGACGATTCTGTCAATCTATCAGACGCTAAAGAGAGAAAGAGTCAATACCTCCCTGAAACGTCATAGTTCACGTAACTAAAAATCGAAGAGGGGGGCCTTCCCAAAATTAACTCAAACGTGTATAATTTATCATTCCACATAATGGGTTGTCTTGAACCTTTATCATTGAAAAAAAAAGACCCTACTAGGGATCACAGACGGAACGAACCCCTTGAACTCCGAATAATTGCAATCTCATTCGTCAATCGTACAATGCATATACGAATAAATAAAAAAAAAGATAAATCTCATAAAATGCCACGAATAGCGGTCTCACACAATGCCGAGAGCGCCATCTATTGTTTTCAATCGTTCCATTGATCGTTCCAGCCGAGTAAGCAACCTGAATGGTCAGCCCCGCTTTCATTGAGATGCCTCGTACAAAGAAAGTAAGCGATAACAGCGTATACACAGACGGCCATCCACGACAATTGCGCTTTTTGTTACGGCAATTGCCTAACCCTTTCCGGCCCACGCTCAAACTGGAATACGAAAGAAATAACACGCAAAGGATTTGGGCTCAAGGAGTCGACGTTTGGAAATGTGTGAACCCATTTTTTTCGGTGGGACCAGGTGTGAAGATTCAGGTTAATACTTCAGTAAGCAGAGTGTGTGGGGGCATGTGTACTACAATCCTCAATGGCTATGACAGACATTTGAAAAATAAAAGTGCTTTGCTTCTACCCTAGAACAACAAGATATTATCTTCCCTCCTCACCCCGATTTTCGGGTCATTATTTCGATACTATATGCTTATTGCATATGTATGCATGCTTCTACTCTATCTTTGACAGATATTTTCGAAATTAATGCGTTACTTTTTAAAATAGCTTGATGTTATTACTTTTTGGCACAGTAAGCGTGAATATATATTATTTTCGGTCAGAGATAAAAAAAATGTCATGCATTGTTATTTAATCAAACCAGTAATTTAAATTGATTATTTATATTTACCATTATAAAATACCTTAGTTGAACCAATCGAAGTGGTAATATGCTTTAGTGGAACTAAGAAGATGTTATAAAAAAAAGGGAGAAATAGGAGAGTTATTAACTATTAACAACTATCGAGTGTAAAACGATGAAGAATGGGAAAAATACCGGGTGTCCGAAAAGTATGACTACACTTTTAAATATTAATTACAAGAAAGAACATAAAGATATTCCCTTGTGCTTTTTTTGTTTGTTTAATAAAGAAAATATCCAAGGATTTTACAATACTTTATTGCACGATTTCAATGTGCGCGCCAATAATTGTGCGCTACACATCGAGTCTATACGAGATTTTTAGCCACGTTCTAGGAAGCATGACAGAATCAACCATCTGAATAGCCACTGTCACTCGTAATTGAAGATTGGTAAACAATGTTTTTCACGCATCCTTACAATAAGAAGTCCAAAAGTGTTATGTCTAGAGATCTAGGTGGCCAAGTTATTGGACTTCCTCTTTCTATCCAACACTCGATGAATTTTTTCTCACCTCCGAACTCCAGTGTGAAGGTGCACCATTTATGCTATACATGTGTTGCAGATTTCAATTCGATACACCATGCTACAACTTGCGTTTTTTCTTGCCATGAAGCCATTTTGAAATGAGAATGTTTAAAAAGAAGGACGTTGGCTATCGAATTTACATTTCATTCAAAATAAGCTTCAATCTTTTCTTTATTGAACATTTGAAACCGTTAGTGAAAATATGTATTTGTTTATTTTTAGTTAACTTTTGAAAGTGTAGTCATACTTTTCAGACACACTATATCTTTATCCCCAGAGGACAGATATCTAAATAAAAAATCAACACACATATTATCAAACATTAAACAGTTTGTAATACGACATATATGTAGTTTGAAATTAATTAAAATATACATATATTCTGAATGCATGTACGTTTATTTGGTTTGATACGGGTTGCTGCAGAGCTGCGTAATGGAATATTGGCAATAGACTTGAAAATTTTCAGCCAAGTATTGATTGGTATTTGAAATAGTACCTCATTATTATAAATACACACTCAACTTTCAAGTGTACAATCAGAGATCTATTAGTAGGCCATGAAGACAGTATTTGAGAAGCAAAGGAAGTGACGTCAACGAACGTTTATCTGGATCAAGTGAATAACGACAATTACTTTTAAAAGCCACTGCAATTTAAAACAACCAGAGTGGTGAGCATCAAATCCATCAGAACTTCGGATACTTAACAAATTATTTAATTTAAACAAAAAATTTTGTACGGTATATAAACAAAATATGGATTTGTGTTAGTAAAATTCTATTATTTTAATCTGCATAAGGAGCTCAATTAGTGTTGAACCAACCATTGTATTTATAATTCCTTTCTCCACGACCATTGCTCGCTGTATTGTGAATGTGGAGATGATATCTATGAGAATAACTTTGATCAATAAAAATGACTTTGTACCAAAGAAGAAAATGTCTTTCACCGACACAGCCGTTGGTAAGTTTTTTAAATGGGTTTTTTGTCTGAGTGAGAAGATGTCTTATAAGGTGATTGCAGTTATATATTGATAGCAATCTGCATATTTTCTACTTTTAAATGATAACGACTCTTGGTTAGATAACCAAGAAATGAAGCTTACAATAGAAATCTCGAAGTGAGGTCATGATGGAATAATTTTGTTGCTAATTGAAAATACAATTTTTGCATAAATTACCTTTCTTATCAAATACCTCCTTTTGTAGATTAAATTCAACCTTATACAAATAAAATTCAATCCTTTACATACTATTCTTTTTCATTTCAAGTATAATCTTTTACAAATCAAAGTCAAACTTTTACAAATTAATTCCGATCTAGGGATCCCGGTGTTTCTTCAAATCCCGAGATTAAAATAACTATTACGGGGATTTAAATTTTGTCTATTTACTAGAAGATATCATACAAAAAGCATTAATTGACAACAAAAAAATACAAATAAATCACCTGATTTTTATCTCTTGATGATATATAAATGATATTTGATATAATTACTGCTCTTGTAACAATAATAACAACTCTTGTAGCACTATGCTGTTGAGATAGCAATCTGTTTACAGCAGACAAAGCCATAAATTGTATGCAAAAGAAGCTTAAAGGTGCTATAAGTAAAAAATATAGATACAGATCTCATTTCTTGCATGGGAGAACATGGTACAGATCTTCGTGGTGTACTGCAATACTTACGCAATGGTATAAGCAACGTCTCAGGAATAGGTTTTGTCACAGTTCCTTCTTCAATTAAATGCCGTAAATTAAAAGTGGACCTGCTGAAGTGGACCTGTAGAACTGAACCAATTTGCACTCAAAAAGTATTTTTAAATGGAGGGAAACGTGGTGACTACCTGGAAAGAACGTACTCATATTTAATGGCGATAAAGCCTACTAGTGTAGAATCTGAATGAGCATTTCTTCCACAGAACAATCTGTAACAAAAATCAGAAACCTTTTGGATGATGAAATGCTGTGTTTTTTAAAAACTTTTATTTTACAGAAATACAACAAATGAAGTAATGTTTTTATAATTTCATTATGTACTACATTTATTTGTTTTTTACGATGAATTAAGTTTTGTTTTGAATTGTTTCAAGGCCCAGTGGTCGCACTTCCACACCACACGTCTGGGTTCTATTCCAGGGTCAACACAGCCTTTTCATCCCTACTGCACTGGGTCGATACATGAGTACCAAGCTTGCTTGGGGACTTAAGCATTGGGAGTCTCACTGACCACCTGATCGAGACATCTGCTCATGCCCCTCAGCACCCAATGGTCATGTAGATTGGGATGGGCATAGTAGGCTCTGGCCCTCATGGGCTGTTGCGCCACTGAGATTGAGTTTGATTTGTTTCAATAAATAATATTATTCAACCAAATTTTAGTTATGTTTTCAGTTTTATTATGTTATTTAAACTATGGTAATGTGTAATTATTTTTCCTAAATAATTCAATTCTAATCCCGGGAAGTAGATAATAAAAGCTGATTCTACGGTCGCAGGTGGCACAGAGTTAAGTTGTTTTTCTCCTGCTGCTGAGTTGAGTTGCTTTCTCATACAGCTAAGTTGAGTTGTTTTTCTCCTGCTATAGTGTGCAAGCAGAGCAGACTGTGCTGAGTTGAATTGTTTTCTTCCCACTGTTAAGTTGAGTTGTTTTTCTCCTGTTATGGTTTTGGTTTTCGAGTTGAGGGGGCGAGTTGAGTTGTTTTCTCCTACTGATAAGTTGAGTTGTTTTTTTTAAATGTGCAAAAAATTGAAGTATGGGAATGTTAAAAGGGCTCATGGCGACACCTATTGATTAAAATATACACTAATTATAGATTTTAAAATGATTGAAGTAAATAACGCTCAAATAAAAAAAATAATATTAATAAATCTCAGATTCAAACTCACGGACTCAGATCAAAATGTTTCCAAAGGACAATATTTTTCAGTTACGCTAACCATTGTCCTATGAAGGCATGCAGACCTGAAGAAAACTTATGTTTATTATCAAATGAATTTAATTTTGCAGGCGAAACAGATGGCGACGTGTTTTAAAATCATTTTCTTAATTAAAATGAAATAAAAAAAATATTTAATTTATATTATTTTAATAATTTGTAAATGTTAATTCAGTATAAAAATTACACATACACAGTAAAGATACACAAAGTAAATTGTTTATTCAGAAATCAACATCTTGTATAGCGTTTTACGTTACAATCGTATATTTACATTACAGGAGAACAACAACTTGTAAAATTTATTTTCCGTATCGTGATTACACATGTACAGTAAAGATACAAAGTAAATTGTTTATTCAGAAATTAACATCTTGTATTGCGTTTTTCATTACAATCGTATATTTACATTACAGGAGAACAACAACTTGTAAAATTTATTTCAGTATAATGATTACACATGTACAGTAAAGATACAAAGTAAGTTGTTTATTTACAAAAACAGCATTCTGTATTCCGTTTTGCATTACAATCATTTATTTACATTACAAAAATCACATTATTGTGAATTTATCACATTATTTGATTTTATGTCTTACTGCTCATTGAATAGGTCTAAATTCATCAACGACCAATGTCCATGGGCAAGAGTAGTAATGCCATCACCATTAATACACATTTTGCCATCTTTATATGACAGAGCAAGTTTGTTTTGCTTTATTGAATATAATGAATGAAATTTGGATCTAATTAAGTTCATGTCAACACATTTTAATTTTTCATTAAAAAGACAAGTTTTGTAGTCCTTAAATGTTATTTTATTTTTTATAGCTTGTTTTTTAATTCCTTTTAACCGCTTTTCAATCTTATTGTTTGTTTTGTAGGCATACATTTTCGATTTTAATCTTCTACATATTCTGTCATAATATTTCCCTTATTTTCATCCTTCCTTTTCCCGATGACTTTTTTGTTAACAAGAGGTAAATTATAAATGTTATTTTCATCATAGTCTGAAGTATCATATAAGTTAATATCATCTTTAATGTAACTATAAAAATCATCAGTTTTTATTTCATATATAAAAGAATCGGTGTCTGTATACATGAGTCTCACTTTTGAGTCATAACTGTGCTTCATGTACTCATAGTGAAAAGAATACATTAGAACTTTTGATATGTCTAAAATTACCATTCCTACCTGTATGGGTTTCAAAATTTTGATTTTGGTTTTTTTAGATGGACGGCCATTAAGTGTTCAGAAATTATTGTGCGTCGATTAAAATTTGATTTCGCTATTAACTTTCGAGCCTGCTCTTCTGTTGAACATTAACGTATATCTACTCTTCTTACATTTTCCATCGTTTTCCCAAAAATGCTATTATTTATTAGTTTGTAATAATCCTTTTGAAAGTCATTTACAGCTTTAGTTCTTAATTTAGTATTATAATCTATGTAATTTTTAAGCCAAGGAGATTGAAAAATTTTTAAACCGCGTTGAATTTTTTTCAAGACCAACCCTAATTTTAAATATAGCTTTAAATTAGAATAATGGAGAACATATTTTGTTTTGGGTTCCAAAGTAGTTAAAAGTCTAGGCTCTTTACAATTAGGTGGGGGCTTATTTTCAGGGGAAAGGGGAAAGTCTGAATGTTTGTCATGCAAATCGGAAGGATACTCAAGATCTACTTCCAAGATGTAACCTTCATCGGATTCATCTGATAAATTTAAAATTTCCTGTTCAGTTAAATTGTTATCATTCCAAACAAAATCTTTTATAAGGGTAGATATTTACTCATTGCATAACCGTACAAATTATTTGCGACAAGGTACATTAAATATTTTATCTCATCATCTGGGTTAAAATTAGGCACATATTTGTTGTTAGCTATAGCATAACGATTGCAACACTGACTTATACCTCCTCTTACACCCTTTTCTATAAAAAGAAGCATGTCATAATCTGTGAACAGTTCGATAGCTACTTTAGTATCTAATAACATAGCATCCCATGTTTAAGCTGGGGTTGTAAAATACCAACAGTGGTCAAGTTTATAAGTTTGCATGCATATTTTTCGAAAATTTTCAGAGATCGGTTAACAATAGGACATCTGTTTTTACATATAGATCACAGTATTCACCAAGATTATTTAAATGAAATTTATTCAACTCTACATGCGTGATTATAATCCTCTACACTTATAGCCTCTTCATTTAGTTTATTGTAAAATTTGCTAATAGGTGGTAAACAAGAATATTTACACTTTTCATAACTGTCATAATAATCATACGTAAATATATTTTTTTCTGAATCAAAATAATGTTTCATATATTTAAATTCATCTTTTTTTAGTGTTTTTATTAAATTTTCCAAACTAGAAGACATAAATTTGAAAGAATCTAAAAACCTTAACTGAAAATTATTTGAAATATTTTTACTGAAGGAAATATATTTTTCTTCAGTATTCGCAATTAAATTAATTTGTTTTTGAACGTATCCTAACTCCTTAATAAAAATATGGGTGTCATAGTCAGAAAGATTATGGAAGAAAACAGGCAAAAATTTGGGGGTTTTCATTGCTAAATTGCAACTATTACAACAAGGGCCATTAAATTTTTGAGTAACATGATTATATGATCCCTAACCTTGATATTGTTTTCGCGAAAGGTTTGATCACAAACATAACAATTTTTAGCATTATCATACAATTGCTTTTCTGATTCGGTAAGAGGTAATAACGGTTTTGGTTTTTTATAAATATTATCGATTTCTATTGCATCTTTTTCTAACTTATCAATAAAAATTTGGGGGGCATCAATACCTTTATATACTACTGGATCCTTATGATGCCCCCTTGATAACTGATAAAATAACAAAAACCTATTGGGACATGTTTTTTCATAAATATTAGTAAAGGAAAAGTTTGGATTAGGACAGCAAGTATCAGTTTTCCTAGTTACACACTCGAAATCAACATACACAACAAAAGGTATTTTTAAACAATGTTGAAAATTTTCAAATTTTAAAAACTTACTTGTTTCTGACGGCATTACTACCCTTGCAGGGTTTTATCAATACACATCTTATTGTGCTGAAGAAGTTTGTATTCTGTTTGGAAAGCACTTAAACATCTTTTACATATAAATGTTTTATGTTGATGTTTTGAGAGTTGTTTCGAAACATGTCGAGATAAGCTTTTAATGGAACAATAATGTCCAAACTCTCCATTTTTTACGTAAAACAAATCTATATGTTTCTCACACACTATATCACTAATGAGGAGAGGAAATATTTTTAAATCTTCTTCAAAAGAATAAATGTTTATTCCTCTATCATTCATTTTTGAAAAACTTTTTCACCTCGTTAATTTTTTTTTAATTAGAATTAAATTATTGTATTGTCATCCAAAATAATCCTGTATAAAATTTCAGCTCAACTGAGCGCTTTAAAATGTATTTTATTAACGATTGAAAATTCCACCAAGATAAATAAATAAATAGAAAGTGTGTGAGTTAATAGTAGGAATTGAAAAATGCAAGTACATATCCAAGTTACTAAATATAAAGCTTAAGTTGGTGACACTTGGATCACAAATTAATATTATTAAAATGTGAATAAATTATATTAAAAAATTACATTAAAATTTTTTAATAACAAATACACTATTTTTTCAAAAAATTTACATTGAGAACGCATAGTACATTGATCTACTTTAAATATTATTTAAAGACATATTCTTTTAAGTGTGTGTGTGTGTGGAATGTGGTTCCCCGAAAACACCTAGCTCTGAGGGTTCGGTGAGTTTGAAGACCGCTGAGGGTCAGTGTGTCCATCCACCCTCTTGTTTGTCAGGTCTGCGTTCTAGAATGATAAATGAGCTGTTAGAGAAGGAAATGCCATCGTAGTAATCTATGGGTGGTAACAATCAGGGTAATCATTTAAAAACAGCATTTTTGTGTTCTACTCGATTTCCGGTTTCCCAAGAGGGTTCTAGTAAGCGTCCCCTCTACCGGCCACTGGGAAATAGGACTCCTGGAGAGATGCCTAAATGGTCCCTATAAGTTTTTGCCCCATAGACCCTTGCTATGTTTTTTGGTTTGAGGTAGACTCATGCTTACCTAATATCGAACTTTTGCAAATCTATCAACTTAAATGTCTTTTGGCAGCAAGTATAAAGCTACTTACTGTAAAAGAATTAAATTTCTAACTGTAGTGAAGTGTAGAATCTGAATAAAATAATGAATTAAATTATGGGTGTAGATTAAAACGCCCTGACAGATTGTCTGCGACAAATTGAGAAAATTAGTTACCTCCAATATTATACTGCTTTAGTAAAATTGTGGAAAGAAACGTTGAAATGCTCCTTGTTTTAAGGTATCTGACTACGTTCGGAACCGTGATTTCGCAAAAGCGTATAAATGGATGATCTACACCAGTGATTCCCAAAGTGGTCCATACAGACCCCCAGGGGTCTATGACGACCTCTAAGGGCCCACGCCAGCGAAAAAATAATTTAGGGTTCCACGAAGTGTAAATAGAAGTATATGATAGTGGCTCTCATTAAACCAGATCGTGACTTTAATCTTTAAAAATTTTTTGATCTAGTGGAAACCAGATTTTACCAATTTAACTGATTTATTTACTAAATTTAGTGAGGTGAATTTGTGGTTGCTAGGTGACAGCAAAAGTTTTATTAAGACAAGGACTATTTCAGCGTTTCTTTCCAGAATTAAACTAAAGAAAAATAATACATGTTTGAGATTGCTTTTTTTTACAATAATACCACAGTGGATAATGAATCTATACAGTCCCATTGAAAAAAAGTGATATTACAATAGGAACTGATCAGAATAGGCCCTAACGAAGATGTTAAAATAAAATTTAGAAACGAATGTCGGTAATTTTGGCTTAAAAAAAGACATACCTGTTATTTGTCATGAATTATGGAACATTGTGAGAAAGTTTTTAATTGCTTTTCCTAGTAAAAGGGAGTTTCAGTGAGTTTGCCAATCACTCAAAAACAAAAAGGAAAAAAAAAAATAAAACAAAAAAAACCCTAGTCACGTATTAACAAAGGAGATTTAGGGTTAAACTTGATTAGACTGGTATTAAATGACGAAAATTTGTTTTGAAGCACCGGATTATTCCTTATCCTTCAAAGCATTTGTTTGTTGTTCAGTTGTTTTATGTATTGATTTAATTTTAATTTAATTAATTAATACATGTACTACTTAAGTTTAAAAAAGCTATGCTTCTCCACTGTTAGAAATTTAATTCTTTTAAAGTAAGTAGTAGTACCAGCTACTAAAAAAGACATTTAAATTGATAAATTTGCAAAAATTCAATATTCAGTAAGCAGGGGTCTACCCGAAACCGAAAATTATGGCAAAGGGTCTATGAGACAAAAAAGTTTGGGAACCTCTGATCTACACTATTAAAATTTGTAGGTAAACAAACGTATCTATCTATCTATGTATGAATCTATGCTTCCCTGTTTTCTCACGAACCACACGATGCAGAAACTCGCCAAAGGAACCAAAATTTCGGGAATGACCCGAGGAATCCGTTTTGACCATTTATATTCCGATATTCCAATTAGTTAAAAAGATATTAATTAAAAATCTTAAAACCCATAATTAGTACCACGTTTCCCGCCAGGGAACAAGTTCAAAAATTCGGAACTTTTTTTTTTTTCAGACGTTTTTAAAACGCGATCTAATTTTTTCATGAGACTCAAACAAAAAATAATTACAGATTCGGAAAGATCATTTATATCGCCACTATACGGTATAATTTATTTTACAAAATAATTATATCTTCTCTTTTTTACGATTTTTTTAAAATGAGTCAAAATCGATACCTTTTTATGAATAAGATTCCTAAATCGTTCCGCTTGCATTTTCTTTCGCGCTAATGAAAAAAATATTTCACACTAAAAAAGTTCATGCTTTTCTCTTTTAGAATCAGTCATTTAAAAAATTAAATGTCAAAAACTGTATTTTTTACGATTTTCCAAAAAATACTCAAAATTTTAGTTAAATATTTAATAACTTGTTTAATTATAAAAATAATCTCACGAAACTTTTTTCTGTGTGAAAACGATATTATACGTAATTTTTTCAAAAATTGATAAAATATCTTAAAAATAACGGATTTAAAAAATGTTTTTAATCCTTTTTATGAGAAATATGTAAGCATTACTTTTTTTAAAAGGTTTTTCTTTAAAAATTACCATTGTGTTTGCAATCGATATATGAAGTTTGAACGCATTAACTTAAAAATGAAGCCCGAAAAAAAAATATTTTAACTTTAACAAATAACGCAATGTGAAATTGAACATATCTAACTTTATTTTAAAGGTCATTTCAATGCTTTTCCACGCAGGAACTCATAACGCGGATGTCAAAGGCGCCTGTTCATAAAAACGTAGTTTCTTGGTTCGAAACTAAAAAGGAAGAGATTTCAGTTTCGCATTGCGTTATTTGTTAAAGTTAAAAAAAAAAATTTCGGGCTTCATTTTTTTTAAGTTAATGCCTTGAAACTTCATATATCGATTGCAAACAACGGTAATTTTTAAACAAAAAATGTAACAAAAATTATTTTTAAATATTTCTAGCAAAAAAAGGGAAAAAAACGAAAAACCTATTTTTTTTTTTAAAAAAAACCCGTAATTTTTAATCTGTGCAAAAATTGAAAAAAATACCTAAAAATTACGGGTTTTTTTAAAAAAAATGGGTTTTTCGTTTTTTTCCCTTTTAGCTAGAAATATTTAAAAATTATTTTTGTTACATTTTTTGTTTAAAAATTACCGTTACTTGAAATAGATATATGACGTTTGAAGGCATTAACTTAAAAAATGAAGCCCGAAAAAAAACTTTTCATTTTTAATTTGTAACAATTCTGTATGATGCTGTTGTTTTATTCATTTTTTTTTTTTTTTTACAAAACAACGAAACTTTGCATACAAATAAAGGAATTTAAAAAAGGTTTATTGATTATTAAATCATATTTTAGAAAATTTCTTTGCATTTTAAAAAATAAAATAATTACTGTAATTATATAAATATTTACATTATACTTCATAAATATAACTGTTAATAAATAATACTTTTGTAAATTTTGTAAGAAAAAAATACGCGTAAAACGATCCATGCTGCTCGAGATCCGTGCGGTAAATGATGAATCCACCTATTGAAGCACTTTTATACACCGCAGTAATCAGCGCTCTCTAC
This sequence comes from Trichonephila clavipes, assembly GCA_019973935.1. Classification (NCBI taxonomy): domain Eukaryota; kingdom Metazoa; phylum Arthropoda; class Arachnida; order Araneae; family Nephilidae; genus Trichonephila; species Trichonephila clavipes. The sequence continues at coordinate 73,755 of BMAU01019987.1, forward strand.
CGGCTGAATTTTTAGATGGGGCGCCATCTACCGCGTTAGCGCCATCTACAACATACAACAACTATATGAGCTTGGACGGGTGAGGTTCTAAACATGGATAAGACAGGCATTTTTATCGATTCATTACTTTGTGATTTTAATTGAAAGTGAGGGATTATTCCTATGGAAATCGATTGATTTAATTATTTTTTCTTCATTTCTCCAAGAGTTTCAAATTTGAACCTCTTGTATACTGACTTTTTTTAGACAAATGATGGTAATTTTGGTATCAAAATTTAAGTTAGAAACTAAACTTACGGAAACATTCATTGGAGTTTCAAAAATAGTAACAAAAATTACTTTATATTCTTTCAAAGTCTAAAGCGCCCTCTGTCGGCATTGTTTGAACTTTGTCTTTCAAATTAATTTTAATGAAAATACTTATATGAAGAATTATTTTAGCGAAAACCGAAATCGAATTTACCTTTTTTTCTGTTTTTTATCATCATTTGAAATTTGGGACCCTAAACTTTAATGGTCCCTAGTTCCTTCGGAAGACGTTTGGCACCCTTGGTTTCCTATTGACTATTGTTCGTCTTGATGTGTACTACCTACCTTTTCATTTTTGACACATAGTTTAGGACCACCCTGTATACGGTACTTACATGAAAAAAAATCAGTTTTTAAAATTTTTGTCTGTTTGTTCCGGCTAATCTATGAAATGGCTGGACCAATTTTTACGGAACTTTCACTGGCAGATAGCTAATGTTATAAGGAGTAACTTAGGCTACTTTTATTTTAGAAAACAAATTAGGGTTCCGAGAAAATAAAATTTAAAACCAATGAAATAGTGCGCAATATCCGATTCAAATAGGGATTATTTTTATTCAACAGGGATTATTTTTATTCAACAGGGATTATTTTTATTCAATAGGGATTATTTCATTTCACGAGCCTTCTGTCTCAACGATTTCTAGCAGTTATGTCAAACTTTTTTGTTTGATTAGGTTGCTGCCATTCGAGACATTTTCCGTTCATGTCCTTTGATCCTAATGATTTTACAGTCCTTAACTGCATTGTCAAAGGTCATGCGCCCCTTTTACCCCTTCCTTGCGGCTTCGTTTGTGTTCGCGTTTCACCCTACTGCTACTTAGACCTATTTTGATCCTAATGATTTTAGTCTTCACCCCATCGACAGTATCAAAGGTCATGCATCCCTTTCACCCCTTGCTTAACAAAAAACAAAGGGAAAAAAATAAATCAAAAAAGAAACATAGAATCACAAAGTAGAAGAATGACATACTTATAGCATAGGTATTTCTTTGCGTAGAATACATAATTAAGATTTCGTAAACTCTGCGAATAAACACTTTTTTTTTTTTTGTTAAATTCCACAGGGACGAAATCGCGGGTAATAGCGATTTAGCTTTTTTTTTTGTTTAATTTACCATTCACATAAAATTAACTCATTGAAAACTTCTTTATCCTTCAGTCTGTATTGTTTAATTTTTAAATTCACCCGTGCAAAGGACGGGTATACAAGCTAGTATTATATATAAAAAATTAGTTTCAAAAGTTTTATAAAATGATATACAATACGTTATAAATAAGATATTATATAAACTATTATAATAATAAATAAAATTATTGTTAAAATAATGAATATGTTAGTTTTGTATAACATTCCTTTTTTTAGTCAGATACGTGTTTAAACAATTTACTAAACACAGTGGAATGAAAAGGTTAAAATTAAAATAAAATATCAAATATTTTTACCAGATAGGTTTTTTTTAATGTTTTTTTCAGTACATGTATATATATATAAATAAACATATATATATATAAATATATATAAATCTAGGCTTTCCCCCATATTGTTTTTTTTCTAATCTACATATATTTATATGTTTAATCAAACATTCAAACGTTCAGAAAAAAGCAATAGTTTAAATAGCTATCTGTAAATTTTTCTTTTATTTATTACTTATAGAAATTTGATTTTAATAAATATATATGTATATATTTTAAAAGGATTATTTCTATTATTTCTTTATTAAATGAATTCTTTGTTAATTAAAAAGTACATCGTGTGTGTCTATTATTTTGGATCAAAATACATTTTAGAGACATTTTTAAGCTAACTATGTGTAACGATTGATTGATTCATGAAAATCTGAAATCTATATATTTTATTATTTTAGATTCTTAGAAACTAACTATTATTAAAAAACGTTGAACGTTTTTTATTTTACTCTTAGCATCAGAATCGTTTTCTTTTTATTGCTTTGCATTAATATTTTTTTAATTCTAAAGCAATATTTTTTTTTCTAAGTCATACATCGAAATTTGAAGCTATATCTTATCTGTGAGAAGGAGGGGAAAACAGAACAATAATTTTACACTAAAAAAACCATGTTCGGGCTATAGAGAGGGAAAAGAAACCTGTTTTAAATCAAAAATAAGTGGAATGGAACAAATTTCGAAAAGGGGAAATTTTTTGACATAATTTTAGAAATCACTCACATTGTGCGCGTACAAACACACACACAGAAATGCTGGTGTCACGAGGAAAATACAAAGCCCGATCAACGCTGGGCTAAGCGGTGGGGGGGGGAGTCATTTTGAAAAAGAGTATTAGAAGTGCTCATTTGGGGAAGGAAAGGGAAAATTTATAAAAGTAGAGAAAGCCCGTGCAACGCCGGGCCATGCAGCTAGTATTTATGATATTTATGTGTCACTTAGATTTAAAAATGTATACATAAAATTGTTTTAAGAATATTATTACAAAAAAAAATATATTTAAGTACAATATTTTGACAAAAAATAAACATAGAATGACCAATTTTCAAAATATTCTGATTTTGTGAAAAATACTTCTATTATAATAATATTTTGCCTGTATATAGCTCAGACCTCTGTACAGAGACTCAACTGGAAATTTTGAAATCTATAACTTAGAAGTGGGTTTATCCATGTTTTACGACAACAGAGGAGAAATTTTAAGAAAAAACGCCGATAATTATTTCAATTGTTTGGAACTCTGAAAATAATGTGAATTTTTTAAAAAATATAGTTCAGACGCTCTGGATAAGTCTTTACTTTATATAAACAAAATATTATTATTTTAGAAGCATTTTTTTATAAAAGGAGAACATTTTGAAAAGTGTTTATTCTTAGTTAATATTTTGCCAAAATACTGTATCTAAATAACTTTTTTTTTTGTCAAAATGTCTTTAAAACAATTTTATACTTATGCATGTATTCTAATCTAAGTGACACTAAATATCATGAAAATTATCCGTTTATACGCTTTTTTAAAATCACAGTTCCGAACGTAGTCGGATACCTTAATAAGACTTATGCTGTCACCTTATAACTACAAATTAATCTTATTGAATGCAGTAAATAAATCTGTTAAATAGGTAAAATCTGGTTTCCGCTTGATTAAATTTTTTTCGAAATTTAAGTCATGATCTAGTTTAATGAGAACCATTTTCATAGACCCCATTTACATCTCATGGACCCCAAAATTATTTTTTCGTTTACTTGGACCCCTCATAGCCCCCTAGAGGTCAGTGGCGCACACTAGGGGTTGTCCTAGGGGTCCGGACACCCCTATAGCCCTTGATTTTTTTTCGATTGGTTATAATCATATGCATATATTACGTAAATTTAATTACATATTTGTTATTAATAATTAATTCTATTATTTAAAGCTAATTATTTAAATAATAATTAAGTTTGTATTGTTTTTGTTCCCGAAAATCGACAAAATCAAAAGAATATGCTGGATGACGTATTGAAGCATGATACCAAAATGTTGGCTTTCGACTCAGCCCCCCTCCCTTGAAAATTTTTGTGTGAGCTACTGCTGAAGGTTGATATACACCACTTTGGGAATCACTGATCTAAATGCTCTAAAGCGTTTAATTATTATTCCATTGAACTTGCGGTACACAAATTCACTTTTTTCTTCTCATCCAAGATAACTCTAAATAACCATTTACACTACTCGAAGAAAGTGTAATAAGAATTCAGTGCAATGTCCGTTCCTTGCGGAATCTTCCCTTTCTGCATAGACATTTATATGCATATATAAATAATAATAAATAAATGAGGAGGAAAGCAATCCTTTTTTCGTTTGGGCTGATTGATTGATTGATTTTAACTATTTATAGGGGTTTTTTTTTTATTGTGTGCGAAACACCATGAGAACTGTTGGTGGCGGACCTCATAATTCTGAACTATGATGAGGCCGATAGCTTATTTGGCACCCACAGGGGTGGCTCTAGGGCCGGACAAACCGGACCTCTGCCCGGGGTGGCATTTGGACTGAATTTGAAAAGAAAAATTTTTGTGTTCTTGTTACAGAAAATTTTGATATATTTTCTGAAGTATTATTGGGTGTAAATTTGGTATTTTATTTCTCTATTTTGTACTCTGTAAGTTTAATGTCAGTTTTGTTTTATGCTGAAACTTGAAGGGTTCGAGGCAAAAATATATTTTAAATAATGAAATTTGATATTTTTACACATCTTTCACTAGTATCTTTCTCCCCGTCCTAGAGAGTGGTGTCACATTGAACATTCTTTTCACCCACACGATGTTTGGTGTCAGTAATCCAAAAGGGAATAGGGGTAATAAGTTTTTGGTGGAGAGCCACGGAAGATGTTTTGTTTTAGTTTTGGGTGTAGTTACTATAAGTTAAAATAAACACTTGTGATCCTCACCATCAGTTAACACTTTTTCGAAGAAAATGGCCTGCTGGAATGCGCAGTTCCTTCTCTTACATTTTATTCGTTTGAAATAATAACAGATAATTATGTCCTTAATTTGGAATTATTTTGTATTTTTAAGATTAATGTTATATATTATATATATATATATATATATATATATATATATATATATATATATATATATATTATGCTGCCTTCAAGTTTATATTAGATGTGCCTTCAAGTTTTATAGATTGTATTTATGTGAAAAAATTTTTCTTTTGAAATTATAATTTTTTGCTTTGGAGAGAGGGGCGACATTTTCCATTTTTGTCGGGGGCGGCAAAATTGCTGGCACTCGGCTCTCTTAATCTTCCACACCACGTCAAGGGGAAGATTCTGAGAGCCAAAAATTTAACGTACATCAACCCCTCTACATGATGGATTTTCTATGATGCGATTGAAAAACTAACGACAATAAATTCGTCACTATAACCACTGAGCAACCGAGTCCACTTAGTCGATTGTAAGGAGACCAGTTTTTTTACAATGGAAAGAGGGACGAGAAAATTACGAAAAAATTGCAACGTAAATATATGAAACATTTTATTAATTCAAACAAAAATACGCTTATATTCCTTTCAATTATGTACTAAAACGAGTATTTTTCCATTGAATGACTTTTTTTTGTCAACATATCGTTTTCTAATAAATCGGAAATTTCGGAGCAGAGAATATCCTTCATACTGAATTTTACGTAAGCATTGTAACTAATATATTAACATGCAATCTTGATTTCCTACTTGTACAAAAATCATTACCAACTGAAAAAACCCCTTTCAACTGCTGCATTTGTTCCAGGACAGCATAACGTAAGTTCAACAAGAATAACTAAATTTTCATATGGAATGAGTTTGAAATGATTTGAGTATATATTTTCACCCACATAAATTTCAGCATGTTGATTTCCAATTGTTCTAATTTATTAGAAGTTTAATATGCATTCAGTCTTCTTTCTTTTTCAAACAGACAATCGTCATTGATTTTAATGTTAGGCTTTTCTTTCGATAAAAACTCAACACAATTTTCTATATTTGCCTAATTACACTGTTGGCCACCGTAAATGCAACACCCTGAAGGAAGCATGCAAATAACATGAAATTTACATGCATTAGCGGAGGTGAGATATGCAAATGATTAGAATTTCAGCGCAGACACATATCACGCGCGCCTGTGGCGCCACCTCAAAGCGCTATTTAAGGCTTGGAGATTTCGACGATTTCAAGTTTGGCAATTGTGTTTTTCTTGCGGTTTTTTCAAAAAACGATCAGTTATGTCTCGAAGAAAACAGCGATCAGCTTTTGATCAAGTATCCGAGTTCGACAGAGGAAGGATAGTGACCTACCGAGATTGTGGATTATCTTTCAGGGAAATCAGTAGTCGTGTTGGACGAAACCAAACAACTGTAATGAGGATATGTGACCGTTGGTTGCAGGAGGGTACGACGGACCGACGTGGTCGATCGCATCTACCTCAGTTCTCCACTTCACGTGAGGACAGGCAAATTGTGCGAATGGCAGTGACGGATCGCTCAATCACATCACGAACCGTAGCACAGCAAATTAAGTCTGTAACGCATCATTCAGTTTCTGTGCGTACCATTCGACGCCGTTTACAGCAGAATAATTTGCCCGCAAGACGTCCATTGCGTGGTCTACCCTTGACGCAGAACCACAGACGTCTCCGCCGCCAATGCTGCAATGAAAGAAGGATGTGGGCGGCAGAAAGGTATGAAGTTGTCTTTACTGACGAGTCATGCATCTGTCTACAACACCACGATGGTCAGATTCGAGTCTGGAGACACTATGGAGAGAGGATGCTGAACAGCTGCGTTATGCACCTCCTGCACCGGGTATTATGGTATGGGGCGGTATTGGATATCACTCTCGCACTCCTCTAGTACGCATTGTCGGTATTTTAAACAGCCAGCGCTGCATCTCCGAGGTGTTGGAGCCAGTTGTCCTTCCTTACCTTCAGGGCTTGGCCACAGCCATATTTCAACAGGATAATGCGCGACCACACGTGACACGCATTGTCCAAAGTTTCTTCGTCAATCACCAGATTGAATTGCTTCCCTGGCCGGCTCGCTCTCTGGATCTTTCGCCGATAGAAAATATGTGGTCCATAGTTGCTCAACGATTGACCCAGATTACACCCCCAGCTGCCACACCAGATCAATTTGGCAAAATGTGGGAGCTGCTTGGTCTGCTGTACCCCAAGAACACATCCAATTCTCTTTGAATCAATGCCGAGGCATGTGGCAGCGGTGATCTCCAACAATGGCGGCTACTCTGGCTACTGATTCTGGCAGAAACCACACTTCACTGAAGTCTATAAATTTAATCATTTGATATTTGGTCAACATGTTATCTACAAAATAAATTTTGTTGTGCTATATCTTGCCTTTCTTGGTGTTGCATTTATGGTGGCCAGCAGTGTAACTTGCGAAGAATTAAAAAAATACCATTAAAAGCGGTTATTTCCTGTGATATTTGTTTCAGACCAGTCTTGAACATATTAGAAACATGTTTGGTTCATCTCTGAAGACTGAAATTAACTGATCAATTTTAAAATACTGAAAGGAAGACAAATAGGAGGACAATTTTCGAGGAAGTACAGAACCTATAAAAGGAGGATGGTTGGTCACCTTATAGATTGCATCAGTATATGCCATGACAGGGCTGGCAAGCCGGGCCCCTGCCCGGGGCGGAAACCCTATGAGGCGGCAAATTGGCCTTAAAATTAACTAGTTTATGAAAAAAAATAAAACAAGATTCTTTCAAATCTTATGAAAAATTAATATTCTGAATTTTTATTATTTTTTATTATATATATATATATATATATATATATATATATATATATATATAGTAATAATATATTTATGTTTACGAACTTTTAAGTATTTTTAAAGTCAAAATATTTCAAATTCAAGGACACCACTCACAAGTATTATAAATTCCCACTTAAAAATAGCTTAAAATGTAAACAAAAGTACTCTTTTTATTATAATTTAAATAAATGGACACACATACAAAGTGCTGTAATAGGATTTTTTTTACCGTGTGTCTTAATTTGGAGAAACATGTATGAAAATGCGGCGGGCGCAAAATATCAGTCCTGATAAGCTTTCACACGCTTTTAACCATGACTATAAAAGGAACACACACACACACACACAAGTAATATAAAAAAAAATTTAAGTCAATTCCTACTTAGATCAACAAAGAAAAATTTTATTTTAGCTACTTTTTATTAAACAGTTACAATTAATACAAATATGTATATACATATGACAGAATCACAACATTAAGTGGTAATGAATTTTTATTCATTATCATTAAAGTATTGTATTGTCCTCCAAAACAATCGTGTATATAAAATTTAAGTTCAACTGAATGCTTTAAAACGTGAGAAAAAAACCCTTTTTCTTTATTCGCTTATAAAGGACAGTAGTTCATTTAAAATGTAAAACATTAATCAGCTTTTTTGAGTACATTCATTATTTATATTTGTAATTTAAAAGATACTCCTCAAAACGGCGTACTTAAGTATTGTAATGTATATACATATGACAGAATCACAACATTAAGTGGTAATGAATTTTTATTCATTATCATTAAAGTATTGTATTGTCCTCCAAAACAATCGTGTATATAAAATTTCAGTTCAACTGAATGCTTTAAAACGTGAGAAAAAAAACCCTTTTTCTTTATTCGCTTATAAAGGACAGTAGTTCATTTAAAATGTAAAACAATAATGAGCTTTTGAGTACATTCATTATTTATATTTGTAATTTAAAAGATACTCCTCAAAACGGATTACTTAAGTATTGTAAAGATATAGAAAGTGTTAACTGATGGGAATTCATCAAATATAAACGCGCTGGACCTGGCAGACGAGAAAGTAGCGGTATTGGCTTTGCTAAAAAAAAAAAGAATGTTCACAATCGAGATTTTAAAATTCATATCGAACCAGGATTTTGCTCCTAATCTCGGTATAGTTTTAAGGATATTGCTTATTCTCCCAGTAAGTGTGGCAAGTGGAGAAAGAAGTTTCTTCGAATTAAAATTAATTATAAAATTTTTTCGCTCCACAACTACCGAGGATCGGCTAAACGGCTTGACAAAAATAGCCATTGAATATGAACTGGTCGAAGAAATTAATGTTAAAGAATTTATAAAAAAATTCTCAGAATTAAAAGTGAGAAAAAAACACTTGAAAGTTTACCTCTCGGTTTAAATGTATTTTTAAGATGAAATTAAGTTTTAATACTTAGTTCTATAATTTGTTTTAGTATTTTTTTAATATCTGTATTTCATAATTATACACTAGAAATGACTTTTTTCTGTGCAACCCTAATTTTAATTTAGTGCCAAAAACATAAATTAATGAATTAGTATTTTCTGCTAATCAAAACTTCAACATTATTGATAGCAATTTTTTTTTTTTTGCTCTCATTTTATTTTACCATTAAGCGTGGGAAGAGGGTTTAGGTAATCTCTTTTAATTTTTGTTATAAACGGACGGCATTTTACCTCTTTGCCCGGAGCGGCGAAACTGCTAGCGCCGGCCCTGGCCATGAATAAGAGGTATTGTACTTAATTTTATGACCATGCACTACGCTTGAAAGATTATATTAAAAATGCTGAAATAACAAGATATATATAAAAATTCTAGCATTAAGCATTTGACAATATTCAAAAGCATTCCTCGCCTCTTCAATTCAAAAGCACAGGACTTGAATTTCTAAAAAACGGAAGTTTATCCCCCGTAAACCTCCCCCCTCCTCCTTTGGCAATCAGTTTCTCAAAAAAAACACTACATACTCACACAAAAAAACACAACACGAAAATCATTGAGTATGAAAAGTAATACATATATCAAGAATTTAAAATCCAAATTTGTTTATATTTAAAAAAATTTAAAAAATATTTTGAAAACATCAAATTTTTTAGAAAACTTGTTAAAACGCGTACATAGCAAGAAAAATTATTTATATAATTAAATCTGATAAATGTATTAAATAACAAGCAATTATTTCTCAATCTTCGGGCTGGGACATACAGCAAAAGGAATATGTAAACGTAGTCAGTCATACTATTGATGACTTTAAAAAAAAAAACAGAACGTAAAAGAAAAATTTCGTAGTGATTTCCCTCTTGAAATATCAAAAACAATGTATAGATAAGATGATGATAAATCCAGTGAATAAAAATGATTTAAAATTTTGGTTTTATTTTTATAACAAGTAACGTAAAAAAAATTTTTTTAAGTAAATTCCTACTCAGCAAAGAAAATTTTTATTTTAGTTACTTTTTATTAAATAATTACAATTAAGATAAATATGTATATCCATATGACAGAATCCCAATATTAAGTGGCAAAATAGAAAGCGATTTTTCATTTTCCTTTCTACATATGATGCTGGACTACTATTTTTATTTTGTTACTATTTATTTATTCATAAATCACATTCTCAGAAATTAGGCCATCCCAGGTAGAATTCAAACCCATGACCTTTGGATTAGAAATCCAGCGCGCTATATATTGCACTAGAGAGAGACAACGGGCGATTTTTTCCTTTTTATACATAGTGTTGGACTATTATTTTTGTTTATTTCTATTTATTCATTTTTTAATTTAATAAATGAATTAATATTTGAAAAAGTGTCATCTACTACAAGTTTAAAAAAATATATGTGAACTTGAGTGGATGAATAAAAAGTATTTTTATTAACAATTGGAAATTTGAACAAGATATATATGTATAGGGTGAGCGTGAACTATATATACATACAATAGTAGGAATTGGTTTTAAAAAAGGGCTACAGTATACGAATGGATAATACTGAAATACAAAATGTTCAAGGCAATCTCTCACTAGAAAATCTTCTAGTCATTTTAAAAAAACACAAAACATTTAAAGGCGGTTTTGTGTTTAATATATCAACAACATAATTTCAGTGAATTCTTCGAGAAGAGGTATGCTTACTTTTTACATATAAAAATGGTTTAGCTTTCAATTCCCCCTTGACCAGGAGTCAGAATGCTAATAAGCAGATAAGTAGTCGTTGACTATCGTGGGAAGGTCTGGGGGAAGTAGCAATCAGATGCGTCATTGGGAAATAGCCTTTTTGTGTCGAGTAGGCTTTGCTCGATTTCAGGCTTCGAGAGAGAGGGAAAGGACAGAGTAAACTTCCTTCCTTGTCTCAAGGGAGATAAGCCAAGTGGAAGATTATATTCAAGTGCATTGCAGCACAACTAGCATTTCCGTTTGAGGTGATTGGAGCCTTATCAGTTCAGATAACAAAAGTTTGCGGCTACTACTTTTTCTCGTGGCTTATTGTCTGGAACAGGTAATCGGTTAGAATGATTGGATCGCTAGGTCTCAATTGGGGATGAATTAAACAAAAGGTTGCAATTTATTGCATAATTACAATTGCAAATGATCCATTTACTTTGTTAAATAACACACAACTTTCACAATTTTTGTTTCAAAATTTCTTTTATAGGAATTTTAAATAGTTTTATTTTTTTCAATTCCTACTATTAATTCAGAATCTCCCTATATATATGCATATCTTGTTCAATTTTCAATCGTTAATAAAATACTTTCCCTTCATCCTTTCAAGTTCAAATACATTTCTTAAACTTGTAGTGGATGACACTTGATGTTAATGCAGTTTTTTCAAATATTAATTCATTAGTTAAACTTAATTAATGAATAATTAGTAACAAACAAAAATAATAGTCCAACACCCTATATAAAAAGGAAAATTGCTCGCTGTGTTCCTGTAGCGCAATGGATAGCGCGTAAGACTATTAATCCAAAGATTGTGAGTTCGACTACGACCTGGGATGGCCTAATTTCTGAGAATTGATTTATGAATGAATACATAGTAACAAACAAAAATAATAATCCAACACCATTTGTAGAAAGGAAAATCACTTTCTAATTTACCACTTAATATTGTGATTGTGTCACATGTATATACATATTTATATTAATTATAATTTTTTAATAAAAATTAACTAAAATAAAATTTTTCTTTGTTGACCTCTAAGTAGGATTATTTATTTTTTTTAATATTACTTGTTTAGATATTGTGTTTGAGGTTTTATGACTTGAAAAAAATATGAGTTATACGAAGAAAAGTTAAGAATTAAGAAAAATTATTAGTTTCAAGCAGTTTTTAAAGTAGTTTGTTGCCAATATATATTCAAATGGTTCTACATATTTTGTGCAGAACAGATAATACATATAAAATTGGTGTGAAATATAGTTGATAATACGCAGATTTCAATTGGATGCCTCGAATATTTTATGTAAGTTCTAAATATGAGCACTCGTTTTTGATGTTGTCGTGTCCTTCCCGGAAAAAAGGAAATGAAAGTTGCCAGAGCCTGAGACAGGTTGGACTTCTTTACGATAGATGGCGACACCACCTATCTCCACCTCCACAATTTAGGCATGGAACTGGAGGGGAGGGAAATATTCTCCAGCCCCCTGAACCCGTGGTTTCTGCTGCGACCGCCCACAAGACTTTCGGACCCACTGATTTAACTAACACATACTCAGTGTGTACTCGGAGGGTATTTGGTGGCATCGGGCATCGAACCCAGGCCTTCCGGTCCGATGCTCTAACCACTAGGCTACCCACGGCTACCACTCGTTTTTTGATTCTACATTAAGTTTCAAGTCCTTTTTTTTCAATTCCTGCTATTAGTTCACACTCTTCCTATATATATATATATATTCTGTGTGCACTACCCCTCGTAATCACTAGCAGAAATTTTCCATGAACGTCTGGGCAGGCACCTTGGTGATTATCTGGTAGGCCCTTACATCTTACCGGAACGTTTGACCGACGCAACATACCGTATTTTCTTCGGAAAAGTGCAGGCTGTTACGTTCCACCTCCAGAGAGATATGTTGTTTATGCACCATGGAACCCCAGCAAATTTTTCCAACAGGGTCCGTAACTTCTTGAATGACACATATTCCGCACGGTGGATCAGATGGGATGGACTCGTGGCTTGACCACCTTGCTCATCAGACCTCAACCCACTGAACTTTTTCTTCTGGGGGCAAATGAAATCCTCCGTTTACAAGAGGATTGAGGTTAATTGGTCAGAGTTCGGTTCTTCTGTCATCGTTTTTAAAGATTTTGGGCACTTATGGGTTCAGGAAAATAAAAATAAGGACTGAAACTCACCTCTTCGCAGAACGCGTTGGCGCTGAGGGTAGGAAGAGAAGAAGAGTCGTAAGAAACAGACTTCATGTTACCTTTTGGATAAGGCATTGGATTCCAAATCCAATTATTTTGTATCCAAGTCCTACCAAAAACAGTCTACATCAGTGGTTTTTTAAGAATATTTTCTGTTTATGGTCTGGAATATTGCATGAGAATCATGTCATCCGAAGAACAGCTGTCATGCAATATTTTGGCCTAATGGATTTCAAATCAGAGATTGAGGTTTCGAGTCTCACCAGGAACAGTCTACAGTGATAGGTGTTTTCTCTCAATTCTTACTGTTAGTTCACAATTATATACAATTTTCAATCATTAATAAAATACTTTTTATTCATTCACTAAGTTCAAATACATTTTTTAAAACTTGTAGTGGATGACATTTGATGTTAATACAGTTTTTTTTAAATATTAATTCAATAATTAAATTAAATTAATGAATAAATAGTAACAAACAAAAATAATAGTCCAACACCATATATAAAAAAGAAAATCGCTTGTTGTATCCCTGTAGCGCAATGGACTTCTAATCCAAAGATCATAGGTTCGAATCCCACCTGGGATGGTCTAATTTCTGAGATTGTGATTTCTTTTTACTATGCTACTTTATTGGAATAATTAAATTTAATGCTGTTGTTGTTCTCGTGTCCATGAATAAATGCAGTAGATATCACTAAATTCCGTCGAAAGTCTTGATCACTGCCTCTGCTATTCTGAGAGCATCAGGGCTGTACAGAAGTTCCCATAAAGAGTCCCTCAGAGGGACCATTCCCATTTTTAGTAACTTTGTTGCGAAGGTTGGGCATTCCAAGATGTGATTGGGCGTCAGTTGAAGATCTGGGCAGTGTTTGCATCGAACATATGATCTTGTCTTGTCTGGGTGAATCTTCATGCCCTTAAGGTGTTCAGTTCTCAATCTGGCAATTGTGGATGTTATAATTCGGGGACAGTCAAATTCCGTAACTGGGGGTTTTTTAAAAGTGTGATTCATAATTCTATGTTTGGCTACTGCGTTAGCATCATCAAGTGTGATGGTGGTGCACTTATGTTCGATGTTTCTAGCTTCTTTGGCGAGGCTATATATATATATATATATCTGCACATTCATTACCCTCAATGTTGACATGTGCGGGTATCCATTGCAGGATACAGGATTTTCTTTTGTTGTGCAGTTGTTCTAGAAGGGTAATAATATCACAGGAGATGTTAGAATTAAATTTAATGAATGAATAAATAGTAACAAACAAGAATAATAGTCTAATACCCTATATAGAAAGGTAAATGGAAATTTGCAAGGAAAATCGGTTTTTAATTTGCCATTTAATATTGTGATTCTGTCCTATGTATATACATATTTAGATTAATTGTAATTATTTAATGAAAAGTTACTAAAATAAATTTTTTCTTTGTTCACCTAAGTAGGAATTGACTTTAAAAATTTTTTTATATTATTTTTGCTTTTGAGAATACACTTCATCCCGAATAGAAGTTCTACTCTGATTGTTTCCTTTATTCATTCAAATAATTACAATAATCTACTTTTAAACTTTAACGTATAAGTATAATTATGCTAACGTAGTCCCGTACATGACTCCTGATGAGGCAGATTTAATTACTGAGCACATTTCATTTGATCTCAAATCAGCATTTTACTATAGAATACTTTTTGTAAAAGTCAAAAGATTGGAAATGAATGGAAAAAAAGCCTCTTGGTTGCCATAGTTACGAATTAAAAATACAAGAAGCTCTTGCGAAAAAGACAAATACATAAGCTGAAGTATTTATTACTTAAAAAGATATATAATTTAGAGTCTTTTTTAATATTTACTTTATTGCCTTAGTATAAAAACAATTAGACGAATTAAACTATTTTATGATTTAATATATAAATTATAAATCGTGCTCGTTATGCTCTTGATTCAAAGTTTCATTTAAATATCATTAAAATGAGTAGATTTGTTAACGATAATCCTAACAATTCTACCACTGCATTAGTTTTGCTTAAAACCCCCACAATTGGAAAATAATGAACAAAATCTATCCATTTCCTTTGTTTTATGCATCCATTCAGTGTATTTCACGAAGAAATTCATAATAATGTTTTGATAGCACAAATATATTCAAAACTCAAGAGAAATACCCAAATTTCAAGATGGATGCTTCGGTACTGATTTGCCGGGTTCAAATGAGTTTTATCGGATTTACCCTTCTATTAATAGTACTGAGTGAAATCCAAGAGATTGTAATGGATTGTGCTGAATCCATTATAAATTATCAAATAAAGGCATATACTGAAAATGCATTCGACAATGCAGGGAATGAGAGAAAAATTAACGTCGCACTATAAAACAACACGAGGGCTATTGGCAACGAATCTCGTAATTTTACACCTTGGTCAAGTGACGAGGTCCTTGGTCAAGTGACACCTGAACTAGCACCCCTCTCCTAACAACCACACCAACGGGAGCACATTGAGCCTCGACAGATTTTACGTGCATGGGCTCCTTCTACACGGAAGGTTTCAGTGACACCAGGACATGAGCCCGCGACACTCCAGCCACGGGACCGTGACCTTGATCACTAAGCTACCGCTTCCCGAAAATATACAGAACAGGTCGAATCAAAGAAAAACAAACAAGTTACAGTTCCATCCAATGATCTATAAGCATATTCAAAGCATAACATGGCTTTATTATAACCAATTTATTACATTCAAAAAACATATTATTAATAACAAATATACATAATATTAAATAATACAATGAATAAATTTATAGTATTAATAAATTTAGTTACATATTTTCTAAAAACATTTTTGTTAAATAAAATCTAACTAATAAAATTCATTTTTTCATTATTTCTATCAAGCAAAAAATTTCTCCATCTATGTTCAGAATGAGGAATAATTTGTTAGTAAATAGGAATTTCAGAAAATCTTGCATATATATATATATATATATATATATATATATATATATATATATATATATATATATATATATATATATATATATATATATATACAAAACCAAGAAATATTTTGTAAAGTAAAGAAATCAAGAAATAATAAATTAATTGATATATTTTACGCGTTTTCTTTATAAGCATAACTTTTTGTATAACTAATGTGTATTTTGGTTCTAAATAGTACCTAAATAAATTATTATAAATTTTAATTTCATCTCATTTTTGTGCAATTCAGTATTTGCGAAGAATATGAAATACGCTCTTCTCTATAATTTAGAGAAAACAGATTATGATGTTTTTATTTCAATATTGTTTTATATGAAAAAAAAAAAAACTCCGTACCCGTGTGTGTGGATGCTATTTTCAACACAAGTCAAAGAGTATTCAGCCGTGTAGGTTTTTCTAATTTTAAATATAATTATACTCACTGTTAAGTATAATTTTTTAAAAAAATAAGCTATATCCAAATAAAAGTATATTTCTGCTTACATTTGAAAATATAAATCAAGATTTTTTGAAAAAAGCTACGCAATTTTAAAAATAATATAATTATCAAAATTGTTCCATGTAATCCATCAACAAATTAATAGAGTAAAAGTATGCTATATCAAAACTTATGTTATAATTAAATTTGGACACTCCCCAAAATTATTTTTTAATTACGACTTTTAGGACTCCTGATTTTAGACCCTTTTTGTTGACAGTGCGAGACCTTCACTTGGTCTGTGATGAATCTCTATATCAGTTGTCTTTGAGTCATTCTTCGTGTTTTGGCGACGTTCTCCTGACCTTACTCATCTTTAATGTGAACGTGAGTAAAAATTACTCATCGTTAAAATTGCAGGTATTTGCCATGAGTAACCATTCATCCTAACAGCTTTTCCGTATTTAAAAAAAGTTTTGCTTAAGTAATGGAAGTAAAGATATATATATATATATATATAGTGAAATTTTCTTTCTCTTTCAATTTATTACCTGATTTTTTTTATGGAAAACTGTAATGAATTTTTATTTAATTCCTATTTTAACTTACACGGCCGAGCAACGGCTTCGTCAACATTTCTTAATTTCGATTTTATGCACTTTTATAATTACATCTGTCTTTTTGCATATAAATGTAATATGTTCTGCGATATAGACAATTTCGTGCGTGTGTGACATTTTTGAGAGTACGTAATTACAGTCGGAGCTCTATATAGCGAAGTCACAAAATCCCGAAAAAAAGTTCGTTATATGGAAAATTCGTTATATATAGAGGTTCATCTTCCAATATACTTTATGAACCACATAAAACAAATTTTAAACTCATAAACACACTATATTAAAAAAATAACTATTCACACCTTTTTGTAAATTAATATCTATTTATTTTATATATCTTACCCCCAAAAAAAAAAAAAGATGTCGAGGAAATACAATGTATTTTCAACATTAAGAAAATAGTTTTATATTAAAATGAATGAATTTTAAGGTTATTTTCTAACTTAAAGCCTACAAGAGAGTAATTTTAAACATACATTTCTTTTATACCCAGTAACTTTAAGCATATATTACCAATTGTATCCTTTAATTACTTGTAAAATCTATTAATTTTGCTGTTTGAAAGAATGTTTTTTCTCCTAATACGACTCGCATCTTTGCAATGCACCAAACCCCCCGTATTCAGGCGTATTTCCTTCACACTGTAATCCACGTGGAATTATTTCAAGTAATTGTATCCCTTCATCAGACGAAGGTTCAGAAATGCTTTAAAAATAGAGCGAAAAAAAATTGAATGACAAGGAAAAAGTTCGTTATATAGGAAATGCACTTCGCTATAGGGAGGCTATTTTATGAAGAAATTCGTGAAATGTTCTTGGTTCCAGAAGAAAATTCGCTATATAAAAAAATTCGCAATATAGAGGTTCGACTATATATATTTTCCTTCCTATATTTCTTTAATTTGTAAGCCTATTTAAATTTTTAATTTTTTTTCATACAGTTCTACATTTTTGTATTTCTTTTTATAAAACAGGTTATTGTAACGGTATTGATTCCATATCAGAATTACATTAACTGATTCCTAATATTTCTGTTCTAATGATGATGCATGTTGTTACGGAACTATTCCTATGCAAATGACTCCTAATATAATCAGTTCGGAAAGGCTTGTTTGTTTTTCTTAGCTATTGTAGTGCAAGTAAAACTTTCGAAGTAAAATATGCAAACTTTATTTTCTTATTCAGAAATATTTCAATCATGGTTAAATGTATTTCGAATAATAAGGGTGTGAACCTTCTAAACGAGTGAATACGGTAGCCGAATATTTGATATGTAGCTCTTAAAGGGAAAATACATCATCAGAAAAACTAAAAACTTTTATAAAAAAAAATTTTTTTCCCAGCAAATAATTACCAAAATGCATGCGATATCATCATCTAAAAGTACTTAAAGCATAAATAACAATATTACCACAAAACACATATGAAAAATGTTGACTTCCCTCCTCTCTCCTTCTAAATGCAGCAACAAATATTGCCTCTTAACCGCAGTATATGCATCGTAATCATTTCACGATTTTTTTAATGGATGCTTCAGTTTGTTTTTTGAATGTTTACTGGAAGTAATGAATCTAAAACAGTAATATATATAAGCGTTAGATTCATAGCAATTTAATATGTTGTACATGATTATATATATATATATATATATATATATATATATATATATACAGTCAAACCTCTATATTATGAACTTCCATATTGAGAATTTTTCTATGTAGTGAACTTTTTCCTGAAACCAAGAACAATTCACAATTTTCTTCGTAAAATAACATCCCTATAGCGAAGTGCATTTTCTATATAACGAACTTTTTCTTTTGTGATTCATTTTTTTCTCCCTATTTTTGAATTATTTCTGGACATTTCAAGTTATTCTCTCTTTTAACATATTTTATGGTGGTCATAAATCGTGAACCGATTTTATTACGGACCTAACTGTCCAAAAGCAGTAAAGTTCTGGGCATTTCATCCAAGAAGTGCAACCTTTAAGCCACATTGCCCAGTTCACTAGAAACATCTTTGATGTCCCCTTACATCCTCAGTAGAGTTGTCTTGTGTCCCCGTGTCCTTGAATAGTGTTCATTTGTAGTGTTGATAAGTCGTACTGGTAACTTCGTTTCTTGTGGCTCGAAAACGTCAAAACATAAGTGCTTGAGCATCAAAGAAAAAAAATTAATTCTTCAGGAAGTGGATAAAGGGTGTCAACAAACTTTCCTTGCAGTTTTTCTTTCTTTCTTTTTTTGGTAAGTAAGATACATAAAATAAATATGTATCAATTTACAAAAAGGTGTGAATAACTACTTTTTTAATATATAGTGTTTGTGAGTTTAAAATTTGTGTTTTTTTTATGTTGTTTATAAAGAAAATTGAAAGATGAATCTCTATATAACGAATTTTCCATATAACGAACTCTTTTCGGGCTTTAGCGACTTCGTTATATAGAGGTCCGACTGTATATAAATACTATAGCCACTACTTAACCACTTTATTAGTTATTTTTTGATGAAAATATCGGGTGTTTCTAAAAGAAAATCGGAGTTTTAATGCTTTATAATTTTCATTACACATAACATATGAGTATGACTCCTACATCGAGTGAAAGAGCAACTGAAACAGTTTTGTTTGCTGGCATGTGTGCGCGAGACGTATGCTAATTTCCCCCCTTTCTTGCCGATCATCGCGCTAGTAGAAAAATGACGACTAGTAAACAGAAAGTGTTTTGTGTTCTCCGGTTTGCAAAGATAAAATCTGCTATTACTGTGCAATGAGCGTTCCGTATTAAGCTCGGTTGTCAACCTCCAAATGATAATAACATTCTTAGGTGGTATTATCAGTTTGAAACAACTATCTGTCTTTGTTATAGTCAAAAGTACAGGAGGACCAAGTGTAACTGGTAACCAACTGCACCTGTTTCTGCCTATATTGATTCTCTACAACTATGGCTATTTCCTCAATTGGAAGAAAGTGAACCAAATAACTTCATTTCGTAGCTAGATGGTGCATCACCTCAGTGGCATCTTTCAGTATGCGATTAGTTAAATATCTCTGTACCCGACCAATGGATCAGCCGCAAAGAGCCTCCCTATAAAGCTTGTATCGCATGGCTTCCACTTTCACCCGATCTGACGCCATGTGACTTTTATCTGTGGGGGTTCATAAAGGATTGTGTGTACGTTCCTCGGCTACCAGCTGACCTTTCAGACTTAAGATACAGGATGGGAGCAGATGTTGCAAGAATTTCCTCAGATACACTGACGAGCAGATGAACTCGCCTGTACTAGATTTGTGCCGTTTGACGAATGGGACTCACATTGAACATTTGTAAACTTGTAGTTAAAACTGTTTCAGTTACTCTTTCATTCAATGTATGAATTATACTTGTAACTTAGATGTGATAAATACTATAAAGCGTTCAAACTCCGACCTTCTTTTAGAAACACCCGGCATACTGTTTATATGTATAAATTATTGAAATCTAAGTCTAGAATTAACGAGTCTATTGAATTACAAAGCATTCTTATAACTCTCACCTCTTAGTTTAAAAAGGACAGAACTTGAATTTCTAAAGTTGAAGCAGAATTACCTTTTACGCTTCCACAATCCTTTCCTCCAAGTGTATTTTAGAAAAAACCCATTAATATATTGGATCGCTACTCAACAAAAGAAACGGGCCCACCAAATTTCATTATTATATGCTTAGTAGTTCGAAAACGGGAATTTTTGTATCTGCACGCCCCAGTAACTGTCAGCAACACCCATAGGAGGTGATTTCTGTAAAATCCATTCTTACCGGATATCTATTCAACAATTTTGAAAAAAAAACATGTTTACTAAATTTCAAGTCTGTACGTTCAAAAAAAAATGGAAGTTTTTATCTCTTAACTCCCTTTAACTCCAGGCAAAACACTTTGGAAATCAATTTCCGATTGAATCGTTCTTAGTGGATCTCTATTCCATAAAAGGAACTTGCCCGATAAATTACAAGTATGAAGGTCTACTAATTCTGGAGGTGTCAGGATGAGTGAGTGTGAGTCGCTTTTCTCCTTTAAATATATAGATATGCGTGTGTGTGTAGTATCTACACTGGAGTGCAAAAATTAAGGACGAAGTCGAAAAATTAGCATATCAGCTGAACGAAGAAGCAGAGTGAAAGACCAATCAGGAGATTAAGTAAGGTGATGTACGGTAGCACATGCGCAGATATGCAGGTAGACGTAATGGGGGAGTGTCTGAGTAGTATAAAGCATGTTGTCGGTGTAAGATCAGTATTTCTGGCAAAGAGATTGCACGCCGTATAGCAGTTAAAATCACACCGAGTTGCTGCCTCAGCGAGAAATGGCGAATAATCAATCTGTTAGACGACATCTGGATGCTTTTACCCGAGGTCGAATCACTGGGAAGTTGGAGGAAGGCCGCAGTGTGACAAGTGTGGCTGCAGAGTTCGGAATTGCTCACAGCATCGTTTCACGACTTTGGAGACAATTTCAAACCACAGGAACAGCTATCCGGGGGTTCAGTAGTGGTCGTCCATGAGGAACCACACCCGCAGATGACCGGTACATTGTCTTACAGGCCAGAAGAAACAGGCGGCAGACAGCGGGAGAAATCGCTAGACACACGACACAGGCGACTGGACGACCGATATCGCGTTTTACCGTGGCCAGAAGACTGCACGGTGGTGATCTGTTTGCACGACGCCCTGTACGGTGTGTACCTTTAACGCCTGCCCATCGGAGAAGGCGTTCTCTGTGGTGCCGGGAACACCGGAATTGGAGAGACAATGAATGGGGACGAGTACTCTTTACAGATGAGAGCAGATTCAGTTTGAGTAGCGATTCTTATCGCATACTCATCTGGAGAGAGCGGGGAAGCCGCAATCATCCCTCGAACATCATTGAAAGGGACAGGTACGGAGGTCGCGGTGTTCTCGTTTGGGGAGGCATCATGCTTGGTAGTCGTACAGACCTTCACATCTTCGACGCAGGTTCAGTCAACGGGACCCGTTATTGTAACGAGATTCTTCTTCCATATGTGCGTCTTTTTAGAGGCGCTATGGGTCTGCAGTTCCTTTTCATGGACGACAATGCACCATGTGATCGCACAGTAGCTGCCGAACAGCTCTTAGAGAGTGAGGATATTGAGCGTATGGATTGGCCGGCACGATCTCCGGATCTCAATTCCATCGAGCACGTATGGGATTTTCTAGGCAGACGCTTGGCAGCTCGTACCTTACCACCAGTAACGATTCGGGAGCTTCGATTGGCGCTGCAAGACGAATGGGCAGCAATGCCTCAACAACTCATTGACACCCTCATTCTCAGCATGCGCAGACGCTGTGAAACCTGCCTAGCTGTCAGGGGAGATCATATCCCCTACTAAAGACCGGATGTTTCGATGCTGGACACCCATCACAGGGATGTTTCGGCCTTCAGTCGCATTGCGCTCCATGCTACTTTTTCAATCAAGCTTCTTTTTATCCCTCTGATTTCTCTTTTAGTAAGTGTTGCTTACATTACACATGTCCTTACGTATTGGGGATCTTACGGTATTAAATGTGTTGATTTGGAAAGCTTTTGTGCAAAGTTATATTGAAAAAACCGTCTCGTCCTTCATTTTTGCACACCAGTGTATTTATCTATTAGTCTCTATCTATACAATTTAAGTTACAATTATCGAAAGTTTATGTGTTAGTTAAAAATTTAATTTTAACAAAAGAAATAAAATCAATGTTATTTAAAATTAATATTATTATTATTGTTAAGAATATGAAGAATAAATAAAAAATGTCACACGAAGGAAGCAAAACCTTACGTACAAAAGTGAGATTTATTTTGTTACACATATTCTGCATTTGTGACGGATCTATCCGTGATTCTTCAACTAATCCTCTTGGGAAATCTTTGGGCTATCAATTCGCGTTATTCACAAACAACCCTTCGGAAGAAGAAAATCGTGATATTCAAATGAATTTACTATACATATAGTCGAAGTTTTCTAGCTGGAAGAGAGAGTAGAGGAGAGGAGATATACTCGAATCAGGTGAGATTGCTACTGAAGGTATCATATTTGAATTTGTAACGTCCTCAGAAAGTAGCGTGAAAATAATACATCACAGCAAGGTTGTAGGAGTAAAAAAAAATACTTTTAATTTTTTCCTGCAGTAGGATAATCGATTTAAGTTAGATTATGAAGTTGATAGTCTCCGTGCCTAGCCAGAATGGTAGCCCCGTTTTGAAGTCGCTCTCTCCACAGCTTGTCTCCGTCTAGTCCGCAAGGCGTTTTTTCTTATTCGCGTTTTGGATCCCTGGTCAGCATCACGGAACAAAAAACTTCGGGATTCTCCTCTCCGCTTCTTAAAACGACCAGCCCTCGTCTTTTCGAGCTCTCTTTTTTCTTTTTCTCGTTCTCCTTCCTTTTTTCTCCCGGTTTTTCCAGCCTTTTAAAACATCAGGGGCAGTCCATTTCTCCCCCCTCACGTTTTCTCATTGGTGGGCCCATATGAGTCGATCCTTGAACCTCAACTCATTAGAGCCCATTGGCCCATAATCCGCCAATCGTCCACTCCGCCGGTTTCTTCCCAAACCAGCAGGTGTCCGACACATGCTCCGACGGCCGAACCCCTTCGGCCCACTGTCGTCGTTTTACCGCCTTTGAGGACAATTCGCCATTGTGTATGTAAGGCGAATGTGTATGTCATTGTGTTGTGTAAGTGTAAGGCATTGTGTATGTCAGCTGCCTCGGAAGCGATCTCGTCCACAGTAGAATTGCCAGACAATTGTTTGCCTAGTCTAACTGGCACCAAAGTCCAGACGCTAAATAAGCGATAAGGAACCCCAGCTGCACGTGCACCAAAACTCAGACTAGTATTGTCCTGAAAGAGTGAAACTCGTTTCGAGAAAGGAGGACGTCACAAATTATTGTGATTAAGAACTCAATAGGAGGAAGTTTTAAAGTGACGACTGTTCACTGAGATTAAAATGATATTAGATTGAATCGGATGATAGTTAGATCCTTTATTAAGTAAGGATCAAGTTTGATAGTCTCCTAATAGTTCGTGTATTTTTGTAGTTATTCCACTTAGCAATGAGACATTCTCTTACTATTATTAGTTGAAACTGTGTCTTTTCATTGTGTGATAAATAAACAGATTGTCTGGATCATGGCGAGTGTTTCTTCCCTACCTCCCACATATCCAGGTGGCCAAGAGAGAGGTGCCAACCTCTCACACATTGACCGTTTCTTTAAAACCATCAGACTGTCAAATTTGCTGATATATTTATGAACTGAAAAGGAAGTATGCTGCTACACAAGATTGAGTAATTATTAACGCGGAAACAGACAATAATATGGTATGTTTTATTTGTAACTTTTCAGACATTTTGTTAACTTGACTAGATATTCTCACCATTATTTTTACATTAAGAAAATAAAAAACTAATTTGCTATCTATCTATCTATCTATATATATATAGATCTATCTATCTCTCTATATATAGATCTATCTGTATATACACTCTGTCGCAAAAAAATATATGCACCCAGAATAAATCAAGCTACAATCACGAAACTCGGCAAGAATGTAGTCTGGTAAGAGATATGCAAATGATTAAAATTTCGAAGCCAATGAGACAAGGCTAAGTGTGCTATGCGCATATTAGTTGCGCAACTGGGAGAGTTTAAAAGCATGAGTACGAGCGCCGTACGGCTATCCAAACGAATCTGACGACTTTGATAGACGATATTGAGACTTAGGATGCCTCTAAGACGTAACCGGCGGCAGTACGAGCAGCTGACGGACTATGATAGGGCCGTATAATAGGCCTCAGAGAAGCAGGTTGGTCGAATAGACGTATCGGCCGCCACCTCGGTCGGAGCGATATGGTAGTTGCTCGGTGTTGGCAACAGTGGATCACAGAAGGTAGAGTGTACCGTCGCGGAGGGTCAGGACGTCCCAGGAACACAATTGATCGCGAGGATCGTGCAATCAGAAGAGTGGCCACTTCGGCACCAACAACGTCGCTAGCATCGATTCAACGCCACTTACCTCCTTCCAGACATCCAGTGCCATCAAGAGAAACCATAAGAGGAGACGACTGACCGAAGTTGGCTTGAGGAGCCGACGTCCGCTAAGACGCTTACCACTGACCCCACATCATAGGCAGTGTCGACTGGATTTTTGCCGACCTCGGGCAACTTGGAGTGTGACAGACTGGAGACGTGTCATCTTCAGTGATGAATCCCGATTCAGTCTCAGTGCTGATGACCACCGCACACGTGTCTGGAGGCGCACCAGCCAGCGGTCCGATCCGATATTGTCGAGCGGCATACAGCAATTTCACAAGGTGTGACAGTGTGGGGAGCAATTTCTTGGGACACACGATCATCTTTAGTGGTCCTTCAAGGCACTTTGACAGCTCGCAGATACGTGGACGATATTTTAACGCCGATTGTGCTACCCATGCTATCAAGTCGCCCAGGTGCCATTTATCAACAGGATAATGCTCGTCCACATACTGCGCGACTCTCCCAACAATGTCTTCAAGGATATGACGTCCTACCATGGCCTGCCAGGTCACCAGATCTTTCGCCAATAGAGTATGTCTGGGACGCGCTGGGAAGGCAACTGCAGCCGTCGCGAGATACAGGAGAATTAACTGCGCAGATGCAAAGACTATGGCAGGATCTTCCACAGGGGGTCATAAGTGATCTAATTGAATCGATGCCACGCCGAATTTCGGCTTGTATAGCTGCCAGAGGTGGCTTTACAACTTACTGATTTTTAACCTTTTGCAAGCTGTAACCGCTTAATAAAATGATATTTTGTTCTGAATTTTTAATCATTTGTTTATTTTCATATACACTACATGCATACCAAATTTCGTGAATGTAGCTCAATTTCTTCTGGGTGCATATATTTTTTTGCGACAGAGTGTATATATAGATCTCTCTCTCTCTCTCTCTCTCTCTCTCTCTCTCTCTCTCTCTATATATATATATATATATATATATATATATATATATATATATGTTCTTCCAGTTTTTTTAACATCATTTTCATAAATTTCAATTTGATGTTTTTAGAATTTTCAAGAAATCTTATATTGGTAATTAGAAATATGTGTATTTTGCTACATGAAAACATCACTCAGCTGTATTTCACCGAAGATTAGAGAACAATGCAAGTGAACAAACCATGCATATAACAATTTTTTTCCTGGAAGTAAATTTAAAATGTCTTCTTCATAAAAAGGAAGAAGAGATAGATGGAATACTATGCATCAAAATGTTTGTCATTTTGAAATTTTCTATTCGTAACACCCTACATAATATTATTACGAACTGTTCTTGAATAAATTGTGTACGTCGGAAAAATGAAAATAAAAATTATTTAAAAAATATAATCTTCTTCTTTATAAGCGTAACCACCTGTTATAGGTCTTGGCTGCCTCCACAGCTCGCTTCCTCCAATTCCAACGATACGCAGCAACTCTCTGCCAGTTTTTAATATTTTGAGTTTTTAAGTCATTTTCAACATCATCTACAGAGTGTTTTTTTTTCAGGTATAGAAGTTTAAATTGGCATTACTTTCCAAGATGGCGACCGATTTAACAGCTGTCAAGTGATTTATTCTCAGTTTGGTTTGGCAATTCATCATGAATAGACTCACGCCTGAACAACGCTTTCAAATTGTGCAATTTTATTTCGAAAATAATGGTCGATTTTCATAAGCGAATTTTGTTTAGCGATGAAGCGCACTTCTGGTTGAATGGCTACGTCAACAAACAAAACTGCCGCATTTGGAGTGAAGCTAATCCACAAGTGTATGTCGAAACACCGTTACATCCAGAAAAACTGACTGTTTGGTGCGCTTTATGGGCTGGTGGAATCCTTCTTCAAAAACGATGAAGGCCACAACGTTACAGTCAATGGTGATCGGTATAGAGCCATGATTACTAACTTTTTCATTCCTGAATTGAACAATCATGATGTCCAGGACCTTTTTTTCCAACAAGACGGCGCAACATGTCACACAGCTCGTGCCACAATCGATTTATTGAAAGACACGTTTGGTGTCCGCCTAATTTCACGTTTTGGACCTGTGAATTGGCCTCCAAGATCTTGTGATTTAACACTGCTAGACTATTTTCTGTGAGGCTATGTAAAGTCATTGGTCAATGCCGATAAGCCACAAACGCTTGACCATTTGGAAGACAACATTCGCCGTGTTATTGCCGATATACGGCCACAAATGTTGGAAAAAGTCATCGAAAATTGGACGTCCAGATTGGACTACATCCGAGCCAGCCGTGGCAGTCATATGCCAGAAATCATATTTAAAATGTAATGCCACAAGATTATCTTTCGAATAAAAAAAATTCATGTCAATCGAATAATACATCGTTGTTTTATTGCAATTTAAATACCTCTCAAATTAAATACCTCTTCTATACCTCTAAAAAAAACACCCTTTATACCCACCTTGTTGGTGGTCTTCCTCTTGTTCGAGATCCCTTAGGATTCTTAAATGTGTAAGCTCTGGTCTGGTTGTTTTCAGGGCTTCTCCAGATGTGGCCGAGCCATCTCAATCTGTTACTTCGGATGACTTGAGGTATATTAGAGCCGGTTTTAGCAATCTGTTGAGGTTTCGTAACAATAGTTTTTTTTACGGGGTAGGGCTGTTAACCCTGCGCCCAACCCTATTTTAGTCGCCTCTTACGACATGCATTGGAACTATTCTTACCCCTTGGTTACCACATGGTAACCTTTGAGAAACCCCGGTCACCACATGGGGTAATCTAACAGTTAACTTAAAATATTTTTTCAAGAGCGAGACTATAAGGGAAAGTTTCCTTTGTCATTTATTCATAGAAAGGTGTTTTTTTTTTTACTATTTGAAAATGGTACATTTTTTAAATGTAAGCAATGCAATATAATAATAAAAAAAAGATGCTAATATCTCCTGTCATAGAATAATTACCCATTGATTATTTGACCTTGGAATTATTAGCTGAAAAGATATAGTTTTTGCAACTTTATGTACAATTGACGATGTTTTTCGAGCCTGGGCTCTTCTCCGGCGAAAAATAATAAATTATAGTTTAAAAAAAGCTAAAAAACACGCTTTTATGGTTAATCGAACTAAAGCGCAACAAAATAATTCTTTGTAAAAAAATAAAATGATTAACGAGAAAATTAATATCATTGGGGTAAAAGCAGGGGGGTGCTTTGTACTACATTTTTAGACTTACTCAGCAATTCGGAATACAACTAGAGTAAGAAATTATAACAATTCATATAGAGCACACCCCTCATGCTTTTACCCCAATGACATTATATAATCTTCTCGTTAATAATTTTATTCTTATATTAAGGATTATTATTTTTTTTTTAACATTTTAGTTCTCTCGATTAACCATAAAAGTGTGTTTTTTAGTTTTTTTAAGCTATAATTTATTTATATTTCTATTTTCAGGAAAACTGGGAGCAACTGTTTATATTATGGTAAGAAATTGCTGGCCCACCCTCCGCTTCTTCACATAAAGAACATTTTTTATTTTTTTGTTGTATTTGTATTCACCGTGAGCTAACTTAATCTTTTAGTCGCCAAATCTGGAAATCGTTAACCCTGATGATCCTGATCAAGACAATGGAACAAATTTATGAAATTATTATATTGTCATCGGTCCTTGACAAGTTTACAAAATTATAATTAATCTGACCTTTTAAAGAGGTTAAAAATCGAGTTCAAAGATTCCGTTACATACAGGTGAAGCTTATAAAAGTGTATTAAAAAAAGCGACAAGAACAGCAAAAATTACGCAACAAAAACCAAATTATTTTCTTCCTGTAACAAATAAAAGATAAAGCAGTTTGATAAAGGATGAATCTGAGATTTCCTTTTATGTTTGTGATTACGAGAAATTTCGTTAGAATTATACACAGAATCATTTTAAATTTCAATAAATTGTATGTCACAAAATAGAAATGCGTAGTAAGCTTTTTGCGAAAGGATCTCTTCGTGTTAAACTTAATCAGACAAGGAAAAGATTACACTTCAAATAATATATATTTCATTTTAAATATTCCATGCAACACAACAACTTTTTAAGCATTCACTCAGTCGCAGCTACTTCATTCACCCGTTGTGTTGCAGAAGGATGTACAATTTTAACTTTGTCGGAACTCAAAAGTTTTCCGAATGGTGTGGCGAGGAAGCTGGAAGAGAAGGATACCAAGCTCAGGTGGCCTTTTTGTCACTTTTGCGATTTAAGATTTCGAGGCCCTTTGCCACAATAGCCTTCATCTTGCTTCTAAGTAAGACGTTAATAAACACTCATTCAATCAAAGTATAGTTTACTCAGTATGTCAAAAACAAAATTCATAACATCCAACAACATGTAGCGATCGTTAGTTTTTGGATACTTCTGTCAATCATATCTCCTATCGACCAATCATAAAGCAGCCTCTAAGCTCTAAATCAAGCCAATATTGCACAGTTAAGATCTCAAGTATGAATGAACATTTAGGCACGCTCTGCGGATCACCTCGCATCAACCAATCACCATTGAGCCTCTCGCAGAAAGTAAAATCTCAACATTCGTCGTTCCAACATCAAAGACTGCCAGATATGGGATTGAGGACTGCACTGCGGTTCAGAAGTCCAAAGATATACTCATATCCACTCGTATCAATAATAGCACTGATAATTTTCGATAGATAGCAATATTGCTATCTATAGTTAGTATATTGCTTGGTTCTCTCTAGTTTTAGGGTATTTTCTTTTTTAAAAAAAATGTTTTTAATTTGTTCATTCTCTTCTGTTTATCCTAACGCTCCCAATTTTGGTTCATAAAGTTGTTCAGGGAAATTCACAAATAGGAGAATTAATCTACTTTTTTTAGAGTTTAATACATAACAACGTTCTTGGACGCAATCAAGAAAGATTGATGTGTTTTCAACTCTATTACTTCCTAAACAGGAATGTATCTTCAATTAATACTACAACTGTTCTTTGGATTTAATTTCAAATTATTAGTTTCGAAAAGTATTTTTAGTTGTAAAACTTGTATGATTGCACAATTCATTTTGCCAAAATTATCAAATTCATCTCAAGCGGAAACTAACTCTTGTTTCATCTCTGAGGTTAGAAGTACTTTCAAGTATGTAATTAATAAAACAAATATTATACTACATCTTTCACCTTATGTGAATCTGTTTTTCTAAGAACTCTAGAGCTACAAAAATTATACGAACTACCTCATACTATTGATAGTCCAACAATGGTTAGTATTATTGAAATTATAATTAACTAGATTATTATTTGGATTGTTGATCCTTCGAGTAATAATCCGAAATTTAATTGATGCTATCGAATAACTACAATATTCACCATACCTGGCGTCCCAAAAATAAGACCCAAACTTTGCACAGCCAGATTCTTCATTGTGAGTACATAAAAAATGCCCAAAGAACTGTAACTGTACGATTAATAGTTTAACAGAAAAAAACGGTAAAGGAAAATGCATGGTGATGAATGAATGATGAGGCATGATGGTTCATGATGAAGCTACGACTCATTTTTGTGTTCCAGAACGTGATTGACTAGATATGGAATACTCCAGGCGCCGGATCGGACGTGAGAGTCAGGTTCTATGGCCACCACGATCGCCAGATCTTATACAGGTGGATTTTTTGCCTATGGGGCTTTCCCAAAAAAACTGGTGTGTCGAGACGTAGTGACCACACAAACGGACTTAGTGTTGCTCGTTTGCATGCTGCTTGTACCTCGGGGGACACCACGCTGCTGCGACGGGAGCACTCATCTAATCTACGGTGTGCTCAAGACTGCTTCGATATGCAGAGGCACTTTGAACATTTGCCTTTATAAATATTTGTAAATACTGCTGTCGATGTGTCTAATATGACTGTGACGTCATACTTTGTTTTTCGTACTTTTCTCGTAACTATGAATCGCGCGTAGAGGCACAATTCTTTGGGCATTTTTATGTACTTCCAACGTGGAATCTGACTGTGCAGAGCCCTATTTAGAACACCCTGTATGAATAAATTTCTTCTCTTGATAGACGATATTTTTTTAGCTGTTTTTATCAAATCAAGATTATTATGAAGAGTTTTGAGATCACATTAAGAGTTTTTCGATAGAGATATCCTATTAAATGTAACATGCAACAGTTTCTAAAAAGGGAGGTAGTTCCTGTCCTCTGTATTATACTAAAAAGAAGGCTATGTAGTAACGTCTACTTAAAAACTTGATAGTCATTAAGCACAGAGAGACTTTTAAAGGTCTAAGCAGATTAACATTTATTAGGAATAATGTATTAATTCTTTTCTATTAATAATGAACTTAAAATAAATATTGACGTTGAAAGAGTTCAATGAAAAATAATACAAATACACAAAAAGAAAATCAGTGATAATTGTAAAGAATGAGAGAAAATCAAACTTTTTTAAAAACCCCAAATTTTTTTTAAGAAATCTTTTCTGTTTTTAGTAATATTTTTTCATTTTTGAATCTTTCATCATAATCAAAATCTGTGATTTTTTATCCAATTACAACTGTAATAAATCATAAGTATCTATTTAAGATTTCATTTATGTTAAGCTATTTATGTTATGTTGTTTAAATACAACCAAAAAAATGAACTGTTAATTTATTCAAGGGCTCACAGAAGAAATAGTTAAAGTGTTTGGTTAAATTACCTATTATTATTTAATTAACTAGAGAAAAAAAACAAGAAGGATGTAAAGAAAGTTATTTTTTCTATAACCTTTTCGTAAAAAAAACAACCTCATCTGTTTATGTTAATTAATTTTATTTGAAGTATCCTTTTCAGTTAAAAAAGGTTTATTTAAGAAGCATGAATCATATTCTATATAAGTCTGTAATATTCTATGAAACAAATAAATTATTTATTTTTTTAAAGGAGTTTATGTCAAATTTAACTTAAATTTCTTGAGTACAACTATATTAAATAACGAATTGCTGACTTATTAGATTATATTTACCCAGTAAATAGATTTCTCAAGTATTCCTCAAGATTAAGTTTTTTTTTCCAACAAGAATAATATTTTCACAAAGTACTTGTTTAAATTTTCTACAATTTTTTGTACTTTTTCCCCATCAATACTTCCTTTCTTTTTGTTTTCACCTCGCTGGATCTAAATATGCAGTTATTCAGAATTCGGAATACATTTGTCTAGCTCCGGCTGCATAAATCAAAAGCTTAAGAGCTACTGATCTAATTTGTTTGACAGTTCTTTATTTCTTTATGTAACAATTTTATGTGTGTAACCCATTTTCGGTAAGAAGTATTTCCCCTGAAAATCCGTGTTTCAGAATCTAAAGTTGGTTTGGGAAGCTTGAAACTGAGGTTTGAAATTTACTAATATAATTAATAAGTATGCCAAATCATATTTGAAAAAAAAAGGCTATATTTTTCGTTCTCCATAAATATTTATTTTGGTAACATTAAATTGTTAAAAAATATCGCTGTTTTCTCAGCATATAAGTACATGTTAGTTAAAGAAGTTAATCAAAATTTGATTTTAAACGTTTTTGGGACGTATTATTTTTGCAAAATGTGTGTGGGAACAACAAGACAATAAATAATTGCAAGGATTTTATTAAAAAATGTCTTTACGTACAAATTTTTGAAAATAATTTCCATGAAATATAACGAAAGTTACTTGTTTTAAAAAATTTATTTATTTTCATAGCATTTTCAGAAAACTTTTAACGCTCCTTTTAAATTTTTAGTGCTGGGTAGACAACAGTTAGGTGCTTGAAGAAAATTGTATGTACTCTGCTTTGCGCTTATGGTTCTATACATCTAAGAAAAAAATATTTCCTCATATGAAAAATATTTCGAGTGCGCTAAGAAATTGTTTAACAACTGAAAACTTAGAATTGTGTCAAATTTAAAGTCACAAATTATGCTCTCGATTTTGCAATATGAAAGTAGAGCGGTGCAAGCACTAGGTTCGCATTAAAATTTTTATTTATCTTTCTATTTAACAATAACGAATGGAAATACATATATTTTATGTGTTGTCTGCTTCTTATTTAAATATAAATATGTTTAAAAATATGTAATATATGTACAATTTTAGTTTTTTTTAAATTTTTACTGAAGAAATATAGTGTTATATTTATGTTTATTTTTATGTAAAGAAATATCTTTAAATGATGAAATAACACAGCAAATATCTATATTATTGATCTCTAATCTCTAACTCTGCATGCATTACCGCGGGAATCGAAATGTCCTACTGTGCGGCACGCTGAGTCCTATTGGTAGATTGGCTTAGCACGCCACTGCTAAAGGGTTACCGACCCTTGCTATATACAGTCGGACCTCTCTATTTTACGAACCTCTATTTTGCTTACTTTTACATGGAACTAGTTTATAAAGTAAATTGAAAGATGAACACCTACCTAACGAACTTTTGGGGGGATTTACCGACTTCTTTAAAAAAAAGCAGACGTTTAACTGTAAACAATAATTGTTATAAAATAATCCATTGAAAAACTACATAGATACAAAAATAAGTTAAGAAGAAAATAATTATTTGAAATTTTTTCTGTTATACAGTTGCTTACGTAAAGAAGGTTTGTTTTTATATGATATAATGTGAAACAAAGTGTGAGACATAGACTTGCGTTACAGCCTGAGCAGTAATACATAGTTATGTGGATCCTTCTTCCTGAATCATTCTAAGACAGCACACAATATTGCCTTGAAAATATCATTTTCTTGTTAGTTGCTGGAATCACTTCTAAAATATTATCTTTCGAAGTTGATTTAGAAGAAATATAGGGAGTATCTCTATAATGATCTAAGAAGACTTTCAGAGCTTCTCTATTCTTTTCTTATTTTCCTCAAGATTAGTTTTATGATAAAAATATGTAACATTTTAATTTTATTATTATTTATCAAAAGTAAGAAAATAGATCATATTTCATTGAACTGCTTTTACCCTTTCTTAACAAAATGTTGAACTAATAATATATATATATATATATATATATATATATATATATATATATATATATACGGGCAAAATATTAATGGAATCCATACACTCTTCAAGCCCGAGAGCTGTGATAGCAAATTAATTGAGTTTCGGAAGTGATGCACGTACAGCGCGCGGGCAAATCAAAAAATGATTAATTGTCTAAACATCCCATCCAATTGAATAAAACCTTGTATGTATCGCCTTTTTCTGTAGAAACGGCTACGAAACAAGTCAAGGGATCATCCATTTCTTTTGAATAAATAGAAACCCATATTCATAAGGGAAAATGCCAACTTCAATAAGGTTTTGATAAAGTGAAGAAAAAAGTTGTTTTTCCGTAATTATCTGTGATATCGCATTTTCATAGACAAAAGCTGGAGATTTATTTACAGTAAGTTTTGATTAATGTTATAATGTTTATATAATTTTATACTTGGGATGTATTATTTCAGTATAGGCGATTTATGTAAAAACCACAATTAATTGCAAACTGTGACAATTATTAGAATTGGATACTTTTTTAAATGCAAGAGATAGTTTATGAATCCTCCAAGAAACGTATTTTAGTAGCGAAATGTTTTACTATATGCAAGAGCTATAAAAAGTTTGGAAAGAAGAAAAAAATCAAAATACCCTGAAAATCTTTTTTTTTTTCAAAATTTTTTAAGGATTATTTCAATTGTCTTTTATAAAGAAAAATTGTAAGAAGCCCCATTAAGTAACGTAAGAGACTGTTCTCTTACTGCCTTCGGTATTAAATGCGAAACACATTTTCGGACAAAAAAAGTCTCAATTTTCATGGAAATTTGCAACGTTGTAATTCTGTACATCCGTTTATATAATATTGCGTTTTTAAAGTTTCAAAATACTCCATACATATGCATTTTTTTAACCTCTGAATTGAAAACTCGTTTAGCATTACGATAGTGAAGAAAAATGCCATACGCATTTTATGCCACAAAAAACGGATCAATTCAGATAAAAATAATATGTTAAAAGTATGTTGCTCTCACTAGAAGAATGAAGCAGAATAGGATACTAATGGAGTACTCTTCTCAAACTTTCAATATATATTTATGACCTAATTTTCAATCAAAATTTTCATCGTGCTCCTCTCCGTACAGTTAAAATGTATTGAATTCAATAATAATATACTTTGACGTAAAGCTACAATGCAACTTTAATTATAAATTGTACAAATTATCATGATAAGTCTTAAATTTTGTATATAATATTATATATGATAAGCCCGATAGAGAGAGTTACTGGTAATTATTAAACTTGTTCCTAACTTGATATTGTTAAATTAATTATCAAATACATTGTACAGTATTGATACATTTATAAGAGTATTATATCAGGGTAAATATGTATTTTATTTTTTTTATACCAGAATGTATTTTGCTTTGCTTGCTTTCAATGAATTAATAATTATTTTTAAATAATCTTTTGTTTTCAACTTGTCGATAAGCTCGCGCCCTCTACCTAGGGTTATCATGTCCTCCTAGGCTGTATTAATGGTGGAACACTCATATGTCTAAAAAAATTATTAGAATTCAGGTTCCATTCTTTAACATTAAGCGTAGAGAGCTTTAAGGTGCATCAAAATGATTGCCTTTTTTTCTAGTAAAAACATCTGAAAAATAAATGTATTAAACTGTTGTTGATTTGTTCTTAACAAAGTTGCGGATTGATAAATGAAATACGTTCCACAAATAACAATGCTAACCGAGTTACGAAGTTAACTGTGAAGCAAGTTTCATCATCTCCCATCAAATATTATAATTAAGAAATTATTTGACTTTAAATTATCGCAAACAAACCGTAAATATAATTAGATGTCACAAAACCAAAGAAAGAAAATATTTTATTTGTGCATAGTATAAAATTACCCGTTCAAAAAATAATCGTTAACTTATACCATTATTGAATCCCGTAGACTTAATTTCATTTTTCCACTTGAATAAAAATAGTTGAACATCCATTTGACATTTAATATCATATTGTTAAAAATTCATGTGGCATTCTGTACTTTAAAGTTAAGAATCCGTTTGACGTTAAGAAAATTGAAGAACAAAAAATGGAACTAATATTTAGGCATTTTTCGAATAAAAAAATTTTTTTTTCACAAGTTTGGGACCTATTGCTTTACATAGGCGAAGGTAAGCTTAAGTGAACCATGAGCTTTTAATTAATAGTACAGTCTCGGTATACTTCCTTCTCATGTTGGTTGGGGTAAAGATCACGCTCAGTATTATGTTTCTCAGGGGAAGGGGATCCAAACGCGGCATGGATGGAGAACCATTGAATCGAATTCGAAATGATTACTACAAGATTTGCTATGAAATACTTTTTTAAGTTAAACACTAGAAATGACTACGCGATATGCAGACAAGACATGCTAAAGGGTAAGAGCCAATTTGTACTTATCTGAATGAGATGCAATCCCTTGGACTTGACGAAGTGGAAATCATGCGTAATCTTGTATTGTACATACGGCTACGAAACTATGGTTCTGGCATCAATTGATTTTGCTATATCGTCCATAAACATCTACTATTCTCCATAATCACTTTCTATTATATATAATCATCTACTTCGTTGACTATTTATATGTTATTCGGAGTAACATTTATTTGAGGCTCTGTTCTAGCTCAAAGTGCCGTTTGGGCTGGATGCAGAGACGTTTTAAGGCATCGGCCACAATGGGGGCCTCGTCTCATTCTCGACTCAGCCTTAAGAAGATCAGGATTCAAATAGTTTCAACAGTCAAACGTTTTTTTCGGTTGTGTTCACCAAAAAACTGGGATTTTCGGACGATATGTCACGTGGCTAGCGATAGCCGACGCTTACGCACAGGTCTAAGCTACCACTCATTCAATCAAAAGGCGGCAGTCGGTCAAGAAGGTTTGTGTGATTGTAAGTCATGCATATTTATTTGTTTCGGGTTATTGTTTGTTCGATTATTTGACAACCTATGCTATGTACTGTCTACTTTTGATTGTCATAAATGGGGTCTACATTTGTGTAAGGGCCCAGGGCCTACTTTTGCGTAGAAGCTCAGGGCTTCAAGAAGTCTCAAGACATTCCTGGCCGGACGGAAGAAAATCCGAGTTAGGGAGGATAGACCTGGCAGGTTACAATACTGTTGAACAAACGAGAAAAAACGCTTCTACAGTTCTAAAAAATTTACATATATTTTTAAATCATAGTCTGATGACTGTAAACTGAAGTTTAATACTTAGGAAATGACCGATTTCAGATTATCTCACCGTACGCGGTTAAGTACATACGAAAACATGGGCTAAAAAGAAAATTCCCGGCAATTAAATTCAAATTCACTCTTAAATTGGTACAAAAAACCCCGGTACGCAAGAAAGGGCGGAATTAAGGATTTGAAAAAATCGGTCCCCATCTGATCATTCTAGAGATTTATTCTATCCTAAATAGAGTCAACCAGCACTGAAAGTTCGTTCTGAATAAGTAAACACAATTGCCTTGCACTGGATGCAACTGCAACTTAAAAAAAAGAAGAAAAAATATGAATATATATATATATATATATATATATATATATATATATATATATATATATATATCGACAATTTTACAGGTAAACTCTCTTTAATGGAGTCATCCCGTTGCGAAGGTTCGCTATAAATAAACAACTCCATTCGAGTGGACAGACAGCACTTCCCCAGGCGAGCCTTGTAGTAGCAGCTGGTCATTACGAGACCCGCTGCTTCCAAAGACCACCCATTCACAGCACATGCCGAGCGCACTTCCTGCCATATATTCGCCGCTTCCTGTGCCCCATCTTTCCTTTCGGGGAAGCGTCCTCTTTTTCCCCAGACTTTTTGTTTCCGCCAAACGATTCTTCGTCTTTTTTCCACTCTTTCATTACTTCCGATCCGAACGACTCACAGACGATTTGCGGACGATCGCTTTGAGAATCGGCGAACGATTCCCCTTATGGAAGCAAACGTATTTTTTTTTTCTATCACATATTTTTTTACTCGTTTTGAAGGTGATAATAGAATCTTTATTTGAGCTTTTTTTATTATTATTATTTCTTTTTTTTTTTTTTTTTTTTTTGCTGTGTTACACTTTCCTGATCTTTTTATTTTATTTTCTTCTTTCTAGAATTTCGAAAAAAGAAGCGATCATAAATGATAGCTTTGGTGTACCTCTTAACCTGGATGGACGATTTCGGTAATTTAAATTGTTGCTTTCCTTCCAATTACGGGGGGAAAAAAAGGAAAATGTTTTTGAATTAAAATGTAATTCTTTTTTTTTGGGGGGGATAAAAATTCCACCTACTGCCTAGAAAGTTCTTGGATTCGTTCTTTTTTATTTTTAGTTAAAAATTTTTAAAAAGTGATGGGAAAAGTATGCAATCGTTTAAACTTGAAAAAAATTCCGCTTTTCAAAAGGCGACCTTCAAAGAAAAAGAAAGACACACATTTATTTTTCATAGAACTTGAAAAAATTTATTCTTAGAACAATTTCTTTT
This sequence comes from Trichonephila clavipes, assembly GCA_019973935.1. Classification (NCBI taxonomy): domain Eukaryota; kingdom Metazoa; phylum Arthropoda; class Arachnida; order Araneae; family Nephilidae; genus Trichonephila; species Trichonephila clavipes. Next base: position 112,324 of record BMAU01019987.1, read on the forward strand.
TGATTATTTTTCCCTTCGATTTTATCCTTCGTATACTCTACCCACCACCCTTTAAGGGAGGCACACTCTCAGATGGAAGAAAGCGAAAAAATTAGTAGAAAAATTAATTTTTTATTTGCGCTTTTGATAAATGAAGAATTTTATTATTATTACGTTCCTTGGACATGCTTTATTTTGTCTGAAAAAAATTTTTTTTTCTTCAAAGAGCTACATTTCTTCGAAAACTTCTTTGGAACCGAATTTTTATGTTTTTTCTCGTATTGTCTCTCTTGCGTTTTTCCAAATTATACTTAATTATTTTTAAGAAATGGTTTTGTGCACAGATGGAACATTTAATTTTTTTTTTACTAAGTTTCCAACTGCACCTTTTAATTCTTTTTACATTTTTTATATGCAGAATGATGCATGAATCTTAGTTATTTTATTTTGTTTGTCTGTGTTGTCTTTTAATGATTTAGCTCAGTTTTCACATCTTCGAAAAAACTTCTAATATAATTTAAAATCTAATTTTTGCAAATATTTCTAATATTTTGTACATTATTTTTCTTTTCTTATCTATCGTTTTTTCCACATATCTGAATATAATTTATTTTCGTCAAATTCTTTTAAAGGCGACCTTAAAATTTGTAGATTGAAAAGCCTCCACATACAGTTATTTATTTTTACATTAAATTTTTCTTCTTCTTCAAAACACTAAAGAAAGTACTTGACATCTCGTCAAGTTCGTGGTTTTCGAAAAAATACAGACATGATCCCTAAGACAAAAAAAGTTTGCTTGAATTTTGCACAAATTGAATTCATAAACTTTCCATAACTAATCGCTTATTTTATTGACTGGAATTACTAGGAATTAAATTTTTTCAGTGTTAAACAAGTACTTATTAATTGAAAGAAAAAAATTACTCACAATTTATTAATATTTTTTTGTTGTATCAAATATTTACAGAAGCACAAGCAATTATTTACAACTTTTAATCAATTTCAACTGTTTGTATCCCCTATGTCTCAAAAAGATCATGTTGTAATATCAAACTGCTTTTATATAAAATTTAAATAACTATATATACGAATTAATATAATAAATTTACATCATAGTTCGACATGAAATTTAACTAAATCATGTAGTTTAATTTTAAAATTTCCCTTAAAATTTCGACCAAAACATTAACTGAGATATCAAATAGATTACAGTTCAAATACTATGGTAGTCATTTCACACACACACACACACATTTAAAAAAGTTTCAAATGTAAACATCTAAATCAGCAATGGGCAAACTACGGCCCATCTAGAGCAATGGTCTTCAAACTGTGTTCCACACGGAACCCTGGGGTTCCACGAGTGAAAATAAAATTCGAAAAAAAGTTATAAATGTGTATGCCAAAGGGATTTCCGTTCTTTATTGATTTTGAATGACTACTAGTATGTAAACTAGTATTTAAAACAATACTTTCAACGTATGTGCCAACAAAAACAAAATATAGAAACAAATTCGGAATGTCAAATGTAACTACAGATAATTTGAACGCAGTTAGATTTCGACAGTTTGGGCATATAAAAATATGCAGGAACATATGTACCTCAGTTACTAAACATAATAATCTCGAATTATGATATCATTTATGAGTAAATTATATTAACATTACATTTAAAATTTTATGAAACGCATACTTTTTTCTTTATCTGTTTTCACATAAAGTAGCTATAACATACTGATATGCTTTAAAAATTATTTTTAAGTATATTCCTCTAAAATTAGAGCTTCATGAAAGCACCTCAGTGACGCACACAAGGGGGGGGATCCTGGGGGTCCGGACGCCCCCAAAGTCCTTGCTTTTCTTCCGATTGATTATAATTCTATGTATATAGTACGTAAAATTTAATTAATTACTTGTTATTAATGATTAATTTTATTAATTAATGCTAATTATTTACTCAAAAATTAGTTCTTTACTGTGTTTTGTTCCAGAAAATCGACAAAATCAAAAGGAGCATGATACAAGAATGGTGAACTTTCGACCCCGTAACCCCCCTTGAAAAATTCTGTGTGCGCCACTGAAACACCTTATAGACCTAAAGGTTCCATGAGTCAAAAAGTTTGAATATTACTGGTCCAGATTATCCGCAATTTTTGAAACTGTTGTACAAAAACTTGCAATGCTTAGAAAAAATCATTCAACACCACGTTCCCTTTTTTTATAAATATAAAAAAGAAATGCCCCAAGTTCCAATTTCATTCATTGCGGCATAGCATTAAAGAATTTTCAAATTAATGCACTATTTTTCAATCTTTATTGCCTTTTATAATAAATTATATTGTCCCTTCAATATTTTAAATTTATTTATTTATTTCTTCACTCCTAAATTTTTTTTCTTCATATTACTGTCTAAATAATGAGCCAATTTCTGAGATAGAATATAATCATAAACATTTAAATCATGCACAAATCAATATAATAAAATGTTAGTTATAGAAATCAATGCGAAAGCTAATATAATCATCGAATTGTAAAAGAAATACACTTATTGTGAATATAGAAGTATAAATGTATAGCGCAGAGAAACGAGATAATGAAACCTTCTTAATTAAAACGAATTTTTGCATTAATGAAAACTTGTCTCTTTTTTTAAGCCATCTTAATTACTTCATTAATTTTTAGTAAAATAACTTACCAATTAAATTTGTTATTTTATTTTTTTTTTATTTCGTTTTAAATTTTTATCTCCCAATCTAAAGATTAAAAAATTAACTTTTTTTCCCCGAAAAAGAGTCTATCTACTTCTTAACGGTATTGAAACTTCAAATGTATCTGTTTTCAATTTTATGTCATTTTAATTCTAATTAAGATAAATAAATTCAAAGCTCTTGTGATTTCTTTAACAATACTATTTATATTATATTTGCGATAAGATTTTTAGAATTCTTTTGTTAACTACAGAAATATTGTCAAAATACTTAAATGTTCATGTAAGTCTCACGTTGAAAAAATAAATCTCTGATTTTCTTTTTCATTCACGATTGAGCTTGGAATTTGAACTAATTTAATAAAAATATTTATAATTTATTCTGGTTTGAATATAAAATACAATAAATTAAGATTTTCTTTTAGCATTCACTAGCAGTTTATGCTAAAAAATATTTACCATTATTTAGCTTCTCATTAAAGAAAGTTATTCCATTTGCCCAATATGTGCTTATATAGTTTTACATCAAGTGCAGTGCCAGTATATTCACTGGGTGCTTAGGGCAGGCGTCCTAGGACCCGGATAAGCCGGTCTTAATCAGATTTTCTGGTTATAAATTTCGATCCGCCAGTGCCAAGGAGGCCTGTAGACCTTCTGCGCCAAGAGCTCGAGATCAGCTTAAGTCGGCATTGGTCAAGTGTCCAATCAAAATCGGAGAGTTAATAGCATGGAGTAAGATTTTATTCATTTTTCAAGATAATAAAAAAATAAATTTCTGTGTGTCAATTTTCAATAGTTCTAAATATTCTAATGGTTCTTTTACAGAAGAAATTTATGGAGAATATAACACTATCATCTACACTATTAAAATCCGAAGGTATAAACAAACTGTGACGTCTTACGCGTCTTTTCTTTAACAAGTCCTTTTGGGTTCTTTGGGCCAGAATTAATGACAACTCTTTTCCAACCAAATCCAAGAAACGAGAAGTGAAGAGATGCAAATAATATAGGATAAATATAGGATCTTAGAGTAAGCATGATGGCAATGTAATGGTAGTGTAAAGGAATGTTAGACAATTGACATGCGTTGTGGTAGTGGATGATTATTCAAGTTCGTCGTTCAAAGATTCAAGTTCTACGTGTCGTGGATAAACATATTGGTGATCGATTAGAAGTTAAACGTAAAGCTACATACCATTGTAGATAAAGACAAGTTTACTACAGAATAATATAAGGTAGGATTGTTTACTTATTGTTATATTTGAAGATTAGGCGGTTCAATTATTGAGATTGGTTTGTATTATATTGTGTGTTGCGTATTGCGACATCGTAGATTCTCTCATTCATTAATAATATTATATTTGTTTAAAGTTCAAGTTGAATATCTTAATAAAGTCATATTAAGATAATGTTTGATTCTAGTTCTTACGATAACCCTACACCTCTAGCTCACGCTGATACTTCGAGGGATGTACTTCCAAGGGGAGGTACATCACAAAACATATCTATCTATCTATCTATGAATCTATGAGGCCCTCTATCTTCTCACGAACCACACGACGCAGAAACTCGCCAAAAGTACCAAAATTTTGAGAATGATCCTAGAAATCCATTTTGACCATTTATATTCCAATATTTCAATTAGTTAAAAAGATATTAATTAAAAACCTTACAACGCATAATTAGTACCATTTTTCCCCGCCAGGGGAAATTTGGAACTTCAGTTTTTTTCAGACGTTTTTAAAACGCCATATAACTTTTTCATGAGACTCAGGCAAAAATAACTACAGATTCGGAAAGATCATTTACTTCGCCATGATATGGTATAATTTATTTTACAAAATAATTATATTTTGTATTTTTCATGATTTTTTTAAAATGAGTTGAAATCTATACGTTTTTATGAGTATGATTTCTAAATCGTTCCGCTTGCATTTTCTTTCGTTCTAATGAAAAAAATTTGTTACGCTAAAAAAGTTCATGCTTTTCTCTTTTAGAATCATTTTTTTAAAAATTAACATGTCAAAAACTGTATTTTTTACGATTTTTCAAAAACTACTCAAAATTTTATTTAAATACTTAATAACTTCTTTATTTATAAAAAATAATCTCACGAAATTTTTTTTCCCGTGTGTAGAACAATATTATACGTAATCTGTACAAAGATTGATAAAATATCTTAAAAATTACGGGTTTTTTTTAAAAAAATGTGTTTTTCTTTTTTTTTTCCTCTTTTTCGAGAAATATGTAGGCATTACTTTTTTTTAAAGTTTTTGTTTAACAATTACTGTTGTTTGCAATCAATATATAAAGTTTGAAAGCGTTAACTTAAAAATAAAGCTCGGAAAAAAAATTAACTGTAACAAATAACGCAATGTGAAATAGAACATATCTTCCTCTTATTTTAAAGATCATTTCAAGGCTTTTCCCCGCAGGAACCTACAGCGTTGATGTCAACAGCGCTGCTTTATAAAACGGTAGTTTCTAGGTTCGAAACTGAAAAGGATTTTCAATATCGGATTGGTAATTTGTTAAGGTTAAAAATTTTTTTTCGGGATTCATTTTTAAGTTAATGCCTTGAAACTTCATATTTCGATTGCAAACAACGGTAATTTTTAAACAAAACTGTAACAAAAATAATGCTTAAATATTTCTCGCAAAAAGGAAAGAAAACGAAAAACACAATTTAAAAAAAAAAAACCGTAATTTTAAATCTGTAAGAAGATTGAAAAAATTACTTAAAAATTACGGTTTTTTTTTTTTAAAAAATTGTGTTTTTCCTTTTTTCCCCCTTTTTGCTAGAAATATTTAAAAATTATTTTTGTTACATTTTTTGCTTAAAAATTACCGTTGTTTGCAATATATATATGAAGTTCGAAGGCATTAACTTAAAAATAAGCCAGAAAAAAAAAAAAACTTTTCATTTTTAATTTGTCACAATTCTGTATGATGTTGTTATTATTATTTTTTTTTTACAAAATGACGAAACTTTGCATACAAATAAATGAATTTAAAAAAGTTTTATTGATTATTAAATCATATTTCTCAGAAAATTACTTTGTATTTTAAAAAATAAAATAATTCCTGTAACTATATAAATATTTATATTATACTTCATAAATATAATTATTAATAAATAATTCTTTGTGAGGATCTCCTAGGACCTCACTTTGAGAACGAGAATAAATAGGAGTCATATAAGAACCAGTTGCCATTTCTATAAATAACTTTCTTTATTTGGTTATCTTATCCAAATAGAATCAAAGACTTATTAACAAATATATCTAACTAGTATTATGAGGTTTTAAATTAGCTTAAATAATTAATGACCCAATTAATTAACAATTATAATATCGATCACGCAGAGATTACCACGATAAGAGATCCCAGAATTATATTTAATGTTCTTATTGAACATTTAATTTTAATTTCACTCTTAAAATAAATCTTTAATGAGACTTTAATTATAAATCAATATTTACCACACAGAATCTCAACTCTTCTTGAGATTAAATTATCCAACAAGAAATCTTCAATTTAACTTCACTATAACTTTCAACTTCAATCTCTCTCTCCTACTGCTCCAACTTTACTATTCCGTTTGACTTAAATACTTTATCTAATCTGCATAACAAGGAATCCTGTCCTCCTTTTGGAGTTGATTGGAAATAGGTAGGGAATTAAATTTCCCTAAAAAGGACGACTCAGAAGGTTAGTGATAAAGTTCCGTATAGATTTGTCACAACTTTTTGTAAGTTTTGTAAAAAAAAAAAAAACATTAAATGATATTTTATATAAAAATTAGTTATAAAAAGTTTTATAAAATGATATACAATACGTTATAAATATAAGGTATTATATAAATTATTATAATAATACATTAAATTATTGTTAAAATAATGAATATGTTAGTTTTGTATAAAATACCTTTTTTTTAGTCAGATACGTGTTTAAATAATTTACTAAACACAGTGGAATGAAAAAGGTTAAAATTAAAATAAAATATCGAAATGTTTTTATCAGATTGGTTTTTTTAATGTTTTTTTCAGTACATGTATATATATATATATATATATAAATCTAGGCTTTCCCCCATACTGTTTTTTTCTAACTTATATATATTTATATGTTTAATCAAACATTCAAACGTTCAGAAAAAAGCAATAGTTTCAATATCTATCTGTAAAGTTTTCTTTTATTTATTACTTATAGAAATTTAATTTTAATATATATATATATATATATAAAGATTATTTCTATTATTTCATTATTAAATGAATTCTTTGTTAATTAAAAATTACATCGTCTATTATTTTGGATCAAAATACATTTTAGAGACATTTTTAAGCTAACTATATGTAACGATTGATTGATTCATGAAAATCTGAAATCTATATATTTTATATATTATTTTAGATTCTTATAAACTAACTACACTGGTGTGCAAAACTTAAGAAACAATGTAAAAATTAAGCAGATAACCATGAAATTGCAGAAAAGGAGGTCTGGAGATCAGTACAGTGAACACGTAAGTCAGTAGAAACGTCGTGTTTATGCAAATATCAGGAACCAAACGTCAGAAGCGACGTGAACGTACGCAAAACGCATGATGTCGGCGCGTGCTGTTCAACAGTAAAATAAAATGAAGGACGCAGACGCAATTCAACATATTCGCTGCAAGTACCAGTGAGTCAGTTCGTGAAATATGGCTAGAAGAAATCACCTAGACGACTTCACACGTGGAGGAATGATCGGAAAGCTGGAGGAGTGCTGCAGAGTTCGGAATCAACAAAAGTGTCGTTTCGCGCGCTTGGAAAGCGTTCCAAACCACAGGTAGAGCTGTTAGAAAGGTTAGTGGTGGCCGCCTGAGGACGGCAAATGCAGGGGATGACCGATATATCATCCTTAATGCGAAAAGAGGCTGACGGCAGTCAGCAAGCGTCATTGCTCAGCAACTCTCTACAGCAACGGGGTGACAAGTGTCGCGGTTTACTGTGGCCGGACGCCTTCACAAAGGGGGCCTATTTGCCCACCGTCCTGAACGCTGCCTCCCGTTGAAAGTTGACCACCGACGCCACCGTTTACAGTGGTGCAGAGAGCACAAAAACTTCACAACTGTCAATGGAGTCGTGTTCTCTTTACGGATGAGAGTCGGTTCAGTACCAGAAGCGATTCTCAATGCGTTTTGATTTGGAGAGAGATCGGGTCACGGTTTTATACCAGTAACATCAAGGAAAGACACCATTACGGTGGTCCTGGAGTTCTTGTCTGGGGAGGCATTATGCTGAACGGGCGAACTGAGCTCCACATTTTCGATAGAGGATCTGTAATCGGGGATCACTATTGTGAGGAGGTACTTCTTCCCCATGTGCGTCTGTTCCGAGGTGCCATTCGCCCAGACATCATTTTTATGGATGCCAATGCACGGCCACATCGGACTCTTGCTGTTGAGGAGCTGCTGGAAAGTGAAGATGTCACTCGAATGGATTAGCCAGCGTACTCCCCAGATTTAAATCTCATCGAACATGTGTGGGATGCTTTGGGAAGACGTATTGCAGCACGCTTACATCATCTGGAGAACACCCAACAACTCAAACAGATGCTGATTGAAGAATGGGCACTCCTACCGCAAGAAATGTTGCACCAGCTGGTTCTGAGTATGCGGAGACGGTGCGAAGCAACCATTGAAATGAGGGGAGGGCATATACAGTATTAAGGAACATCTGCTTGTTGTTCTTCCTGTTGAATAGACCATCATGAGTCACGATACTATGCGTTCAATAAAGCTTGTTTTTGTTTGATTCCATACCGTATGCATTGTATTCCTTTTTCAGCGCCGATGCTTTCGTCATCCTTTACGTACATAATACTCTCCCTCATTTCTGAATTTCATGTCTCTCAGATGATTTTTTGTGAAGTTATGGCAATAAACCCACCTTTTGCTTAAGTTTTGCACACCAGTGTATTATTAAAAAACGATGAACGTTTTTTATTTTACTCTTAGCATCAGAATCGTTTTCTTTTTATTGCTTCACATTAATATATTTTTTAATTCTAACGCAATATTTTTTTTTCTAAGTCATACATCGAAATTTGAAGCTATATCTTATCTGTGAGAAGGAGGGTAAGATAGAGCAATAATTTTACGCTAGAAAAACCGTGTTCGGGCTATAGAGAGGGAAAAGAAACCTGTTTTAAATCAAAAATAAGTGGAATGGAACAAATTTCGAAAAAGGGAAATTTTTTGACATTATTTTAGAAATCACTCACCTTGTGCGAGTACAAATACACACACAAATGCTGGTGTCATGAGAAAAAGAGAAAGCCCAAGCAACGCCGGGCTAAGTGGTGGAGGGGGGAAGTCATTTTGAAAAAGAGAAGTGCTGATTTTGTGAAGGAAAGGGAAAATTTTTATAAAAGTAGAGAAAGCCCGTGGAACGCCGGGCCATGCAGCTAGTAAACATCTTATCTTTTGTTATCTTCCAAGTTAATTCTTTTCTGAGTGCGTGGTCAATTGATTAATGAATTGTTTCTTAACGTCACGTTTCGGAACAACAAGAAAGTTGTTGGCAATGGCAGACCTCACAATTTGAAACCACTGTCAAGTGATGACGATGGCAACTGAGTTGGCATCCCATTCTTCAAACTTCCACACCACGCGTATGGTAAAGTAGCTAAAAATTAAACCAGAAATATGCACTGTTTCTGTGTTTAACCAAATTGGTATAGAATCTCCAGGACTCAAAGTTGCGTAAAGGTAATCCTTTTTTTTTCAAGTAATTTCGAGTCGCTTAAAGATTTCTTCCCAACACAAGTTTTCCTGCAAGATTATCACAACTTTGGCTGATTAAGTCAGCTTCTATTTACACTCATGGACAAAAAAAATTAGCTCACCAAGAAATAATTGCGGGATCGTAACGAAACTTGGCATGAAGGTACATGTTGGGGAGATATGCAAATGATTAGAAATGCAGCGTGATTGCGCATTACGTATAGCCGTTAGAGGGTATTTAACGTCGTACTCCGTGGAGTATAAAAAAAGTAACCAAAGCTTGTTTGAGTGTGGTGAATCGTTTACAAAGGAAGAGCTGAGGTAGACATGCCATTACTCCGTTTTCGAAGACAATATGAGCAGCTGTCACAGTGTGAGAGGGGGAGAATCATCAGCATGATGGAAGCAAAGTGGTCAGCTAGGCAAGTATATCGTCAATTAGGCCGTTCTGATTGTGTTGTGAGGAGGTATTGGGACCAGTGGATCAGAGAGATGTCATTTCACGAAGACCAGACTAACGACGCCCTCGACAGACCAGTCGTCGAGAAGACCACCACATCGTAAGAAATGCACGCGTACAGCAAATACTTCACCGGCCGCCATCCAGGCACAGGTAGCACCTTCATTAGGGACCCCTGTGTCTTCTCGAACCATACAAAGGCGCCTGGCTGTAGGACATCTGGGATCGCGGTGCCCATTACGTGCGCTGCCCTCGACGCCGACCCATCGACGCCTCCGTTTGGAGTGGTACCACAAACGAGGAAACTGGACTGCAACGGAATGAAACCAGGTCATCTTTAGCGACGAATCCAGATTCAATCTCAGCAGTGATGACAATCGTGTTCGTGAGTGGAGACCCCGTGGTGAACGCCTCAATCCTGCCTTTGCTTTACAGCAACACACCACTCCCACAGCTGGTGTGATGGTATTGGGTGCCATTGCATACAGTACATGGTCACCACTGGTATTCAACCGTGGCACCTTTACATTCCAGAGGTATGTCCATGACATCCAGCAACCACATGTGTTGCCACTCATGCAACGGCTCCCCGGAGCCCTTTTTCAACAAGACAATGCTCAGCCTCACATGGCAAGTGTGTCACCAGACTGTCTTCGCACTGTTAGTACCCTTCCTTAGCCTGCCCTATCCCCAGATTTGTCTCCAATCGAGCATATCTTGCATCATTTGGGACGGCGAATTGGGCATCCGACGAGTTTGAACGAACTTGAGGCAAGGGTACAGTAAATATGGAACGAAATGTCTCAAGTCATCATATAGAACTTGTATGCCTCAATGCCCGATCGTATCGCTTCCTGCATTCGCGCTAGAGGGGGTTCAACAGGATATTGAATCCTCCGTTCTTTTGTCTTTTTTTTTCTGAAATTAATGATCCTTTTTCTTTGATTTTCTAATCATTTACTTATATCAAAGTAGTTATTATGTATGTAAAATTTCGTTTTATTTTGATGACTCCTTCTTGGTGCGCTAATTTTTTTTATCCATGAGTGTATATGCATAAGTTATACTTATGCAATTTTGTATCTAAATTTATAACATTTTTACTACATAAAATTATTGTTAGTTAAATAATAGATTCATTAATTTTGCTAGTAAAGTTTCAACAGGATAATTCCAAACTTTTTGTTTTCTTTGCAACGGAAATCTTCTGTAGATCATTGTTGCTCTCTCATTTAAAAAAAAACCATTGTCGTAATCAAAACCCATCTTAAACTGTTAAACTATATTATATTGAAACTGAAAAATGAATTTTTTTTTCTCATGCCAAATTTGATAATTATTAAGTAAACATAAAAAAAAAACCCTTTAATTTTGTAGGAATATAGCTACAATAAAGGAAAATCTAACTTCCTTTTTAATATTTTTGCAACCGAATTTTGTTCCCGTGAGGATCCAACCGGTTGCCGGCGTTGTACATGGTTCTTGCTTTAGCGTTTTCGAGTCCTGACGTCTCTGGAGACCCGCCCCTTAGAGGGTGAATGCAAATTAAGACTGTCAAGACTTAAAGTCCTTCAGTTGGTATGATGTGAAAGTCGGGTCAAATGTCGTCTTCGCCGCTTGACCATGGTTCAAATTTACGAGGTCTGCCGTCAGTAGCCCTAGTACAAGTTCAAAGTTCGATGTTAATTTAAAAAAAGGACCCAACGGTTCTTGTTATTGTGTTTGTCCTGGAGTTATCAACTATTGTATTCAAATCTCTAGATTTAATACCTTGTTTTTAAATTTCCTTTTTTTAATGCGTAAAGAAAAAGTCTCCCATTTTCAGTGTAAGTAAATTTCACAATCTCCATTAATTTATTCACAACGGAAATTAACTGTTTGCTTCTCATATATTTCATTACTTGAAGCAAAATGAATACAAATTTAGGATACGTTTATGTATTTTTGTATTCAAATCTACAAACACATATCCTCTAGTGAGGAAGCTAGAATTTATTGCCAAAATAGAAAAAGGAGTATCTCATTTTATCGTCAGTTGAACTGCAAATCATCTCTTCCCAACGGAAATTCAGCAAGAGCTTCACAACTCTCTTATCTTTCGCTAGATGAAGCAAGCCCTCTGAATTCAAGACACTTTTATAACTTTGTATCCAGGTTTACAAAGTTCATCCTCGCCAAAACGTCATCTCAGAGAAGCGACCCAGAGCTTCCCTGATTACAAGTTAGGCGATGTTCTTTTATCCGCTTGATGATATGCTTGAAGTAGACGGCCCGTTTATCTCTGCGAATGGATAAGGCAGTTGACTTTTGCGACTGATTTTGGAGAGAACTTTCAATGAAGCTCTCAACGAGTGGTTGTAATCCAGCTTTCCTATCGCTTGTCAATCTCCTGGATGGAAGGAGAGCACAGGTGGCTAGGAGGCTACTCTGGGGAGTTGGATTGCTCCGGAAATCAATATTATGATAAACAAGCTACTCTGATTATCAGAAGAAAGTTATTATTAAGTGTAGTGATAAAAGAGCAATTTTGTGGAGGAAAGATAGCTTTTTCATCTTGTTATTTCTAAGGTGAGGTCACATTTTTTTAGCCTTAACGTTGTTGCTAAATAAAGAAATCATCCCAATCGTTAATAATCTTTATCTTGTACCTGGCTTTTTTTAAAGTTGATGATGAGGAAGTAGACTGATGAAACATGTGATTTGGGACTAAAGACATATGTTCTCAGGGATGTTATATTCATCGATGAATCAGAATTTTTTTTATGGATTGATTATGGACCAGTGTTAACGTCATATGCATATGCAGTATTCAAACTACAATTTTTTATTTAAAAAAACTGCCATTATTGCTTATAAAATAAAAACTAGAAAATAATTAGTCCACTTACATAACTTCATTCCTTAAATAAAATTCCATTGCGTATGAAGTCACGAATGAAACAATATGAAGGAAATAAGTTCAATTAAAATGTGTGACGACAGCTTTATATTGAAGAAATTTGCTACAATATTATTAATAAATGATTCCATGAAGTTTTTAGTCATAGCATTAAGTTAGAAAGGAAAAACTTGACGTAACGTTTAATGATTGTTATTTTGCTATTCAGTTTTGGAGCTTATAATGGGGAGAAATTAAATTCCGGGACAAATTCTGAGTGAAACTGCAAATTCCTGACTTCAAGCATTCATTCTAAATGTTACAATTACTGGAATTCTCAACAACTTTAATTCAAAATTCCAGCCTGATTACTCCTGAAATGGTAATGATGATGAAGTAACTGATGTAAATTGCTTATCAGGAAGGAAATGATTTTTGACGCTGTAAATTTAAAAACTTCTGCAATTTAGTGCAAGAGTCGAAAGTCACATTTCTTCATCAGAAAATGTTTCTTTGTTCCTGTTGGTGCTGAAGTCTTGCTATAAATGAGATGCACTTGTTTGAATCTCCAAAGAAAGATTAAATGCGTTGCTTTGAAATGCTGTAAGAAACAAACATACTGTAATATAGCATCACAATATATACTAAATCGCGTTGCTGCTAAAATGCCAGTTATTTAATTCTGTGGCAAAATATTTTAGTACAAGTGCACAACACCCAAGTATATTTTTTTTTGTAGTTGTCGATGATTTTACATAATTATAAAATAGACTTTTCATCGCAATCAACATAATTTCTAGTCATAATTTATTTATTTTTATTCTTCTATTGTTGTAAAATTGGGGCCTAGATCAGCAATTAATTGCAATTAAATGAGCTATTAATATATATATATATATATATATATATATATATATATATATATACATCGTATAATATATGATATAACAATTACAATAAATGATGAGATTCTCTCAAGTAATATTTAACTGCTTTGAGTATAAAAAAAAGAAAAGAAATTAAATATTTCATTTAGTTAGTGCTTAAATAACTACAATAACAATGTTTACCGGCCACCCATCCAGTATAGTGGATAGCGACACTGACTGAGGTGCCGTAGGGCCTGGGTTCGAATGCCGGAGACGGCATGGATGTTTGTAAATGTATAGTGCCTTCGCGACATGGGGTTACTCTAAACAGCCGTCGAGCCGCTAGTCCTGTCGTGAGGTTGGTGGAAGGGGAAGAAAAGTGGGAGGCCCCTGACCACCCCCAGGGTGTTCTCCCTCAAAATTGAGACGGAACCCAGCAAAATCGTCCAGCCACCTGTATGATGCTCAAAGCTAAGGCTAACGACAGGCTTAAAAACCTATCCCTTGGCCGTGATGAATTTCGTGGACCTTGATTTGATGTTACTGTCGATCAGGTGGCAAAAGTAACAGCAACATAATGTTCACTAAAACTTAATAATTTTATGGGAGTCCCATAAAACTAATGCTGATAAAGAAAAATAATGTTTTTACTTATGAAAAAATTTTGAAAAACATTTGACAGAAAGAAGAAGCTATTGTTTAGAATATTTCCACATTTTGAATTTGGTTGTGTGGCGTTCTCGTGTGTAAAGTTTTTTCTTTCCTTTTTTATTAAAAAAATTATCCAAGCATTATACATATTGCGTAATTTATTCTTAAATATACTTTCACTGTAGGAACGTAATCCATTCTTTTTAAACTGTCTTCATTTAAAATGTCAAAGAACAGGATCCAAAACTACTTACCAAAACACCGAAGGAAAACACATCAATTGTTCATATTATTTCTGACTTCCCTGTCAAAATATAATACTAGAATGTTTTTGGAGAGAGTAATGTATTTTATATAATTCTGCCAGAGTCAATCCATTTGTTTCCTCTTCAAAGATATTCCATATTTCGTCACTTCTGTTGCAATGTCAAATACGTTTTGTAACTTTTCATGTTCAACTCAAACATTACATATTTATGGAATGTTTCTGGGTTTTAAAAAGATAGTATTTGATTTTTGATTCCGTTTGGCGTTGCACATGGAAGCAACACGGGGGCGACGAAATTTTGAAACTCGGTCAAGTGACGACCCTCCTCTCCAAACTTCACTTCACCAGCCTGGGGCCAATGAGCCTCGACAGATTTAAAGTGCATCCGATTCTCTACACGGTCTCATAAAAACACAGTATAATAATCGGATATGTATACTACAACATGACGAATTTATATAAAAAGTTGGGACATATTTTCTACTTGAAATGCATTCTGAGTTTGAATTATGTTCTTTGACATTAGGCAGAGACAACCTTGTAAGCCAATAGGACTAATAGTCATACTATTTAACAACTGATTTGTGCCGAACCAAATATAAGAAAATGCGGGGATAGTTCTACTGGCCAAATCCCACAACTGGTTATAATCTTTGCAAATGTATACCTTTAAAGTTACTCTTTTAAAATTGGCTAAATTTCTATATTTAACTATTAATTTAAAACTCATTTGTAGTATAACTTAATAACAGTGATCAATCTACATTCTAACAAATATTGTTTGCTTTGAGAAGTAGTTTTTTTTAAAGAAGTTGATTGTTAAATGCTTAGACTGCCATTCAGAACCAAAGTGGCCTTCATTACAACCTCATTTTGTACTGTCTGAGATCCAAGCGAGCTTTATTTCCTGTTTCGTCTTTAAAATCCGTTTCCGGAATTTTTTTTCTGCTAAAACCCAACCTTAATATCTAAACAAGTTAAATTCTTTATTATGTTATTTACGAACTTTTTTGAATGCTAGCGGCCCCAATTATTTTTGCTGGTTGCGAAAGAGTTTCGCAGCTAAATAACTGGGATGCATTCGTAAGGTTTCAACCATATGTCCAAGTATATCAGTTTTCATCTCTTATGTTTCCCCATCATTGGGCTTTCCTCTTTTACAAGTGGTCCAGAACTGTTTTGTGATTTTTCTTAGTAATGAATAATTGCTTCGCTAACTCAGCAATAAAGATAGACATATTCAGAGTAAGGCTTCAGACATATGTTTACGTATATCATTTTTCCTTATTTTGGTTGTTCTTCTGTAATAGATTTTTTTTCTCAGACCTTTCTGTACGGTAGAGAATTTTTTTTTTTATATTACTTCTGCAAACAACTTCTGAGGAACGGATATTACTCTTATGAAGACGGATGTACTTTCTCATAAGGCTTCGGCCAAATGTCAGCTTAGATCAATTCTTCTTGCTACTGTTATTTCAGCTCTTTTTTTTGTCTCATCTTCTTTCATAATTTGTCCAGGAAATTTTTTGTCTCATATTTATAATATATACAAGGACGTCTTAAGACTTTTTGAAACCCTGGGCCTAGAGATATCTTAAGATATTATGAGGCCTTGGGCCCCTATTTAAAAGTAGGCCCTGCGTACGACCCTTTGAAGTATACAATGCACAGTATACATTGTCAAATACTCGTACAAACGGTAATTTGAAACAAATAAATGTGCATGGCTCACAATCTCATAAACCTCGGCACAAACCAGCTCGACCGATGGCAGCATTTCTACTGAATGATTTGACTGATCGTTTATGATATTAGGCCTAGGCCTTGGCAGGGACAACAATCCTCACATAATGGTCATGCCACTGTTAGCAGCTGACATGTAGTTTGAAATTCCCTGTTTTACGGAGAATGTTCGAAAATTGAAATGATTCAGATGATGATCTTCTTAAGGACGAAACGAGACCAACACCGAGGATGAGTTGGCCCCTGCCTTCAGACGTCCCCAAAATCTTGCTCTGATTATAAAAATGCATTACAAATTTGATATAATAATAGATCTTTTGTATCATTGGATAGGCCCCATTTTTAGTAAGTTTTATTTATTTATTTTTTTCTTTTATTTTGTATATATGTGTATATATGGCAAAATTCCTTTAAGAATGATTCGGGGGAACATTTGTGAGAGAGACATCATGTTTTGAAGAAATGGCGTTGATTCAAGAGAAAGCCCGATGTGTGTTTTGGTTTCACGAAACGAAATCGCCCATTAATGTTCAGCGTACACTTCGACGGTGTCACGCAAGAAAACCTCCTGGTGTAAAATCAATGAAATAATAGGCAGCGTGTTAAGGATCTTCCTAAAAGTAGTAGGCCTAGTGTGAGTATATTTACAAATGAACAAGTTCGGCAATCGTTTCAACGGAGTCCTAAATCAACTTTTGAAGCATCTAGTGAACTTTAAATAATACAAACAAGTTAGGTAAGAATTCTTCATAACATGCTTAGGGTATATGGATTGGCGTAGTTAGTCCTGAGTAGGTCCTGTATCAAAATTCCTTGGGGATCCTTTTTTCGAAAATAAAAACGATCGCATTAATAAAGCGTGGTGGTGCCGTATCATTTATATGGCTGATACAGCAGTGGTTACGTTCTTGGCTGCACGCTAATAAAGTGCAAGACGTATCAAGGAACACTTGGCGGGAACTGAAATACCGCTTAGTCCAAAGGGACCAAGGTCAATAGTGTTATAACAAAATTCATGGTAAAACTTACAATATATCGAAAAAAAACCTTGTCTAATTACAATAGTTTGAGCCTAATAAATATTTATAATCAGGACAGGACTTTGGGTTCATCCTATATAGTGTATGGACAAAAGGAGATTGTTGTTTGAATAAAATCCAGTGATGGGGAAATGGTGATCATTTTGGATTCCATAAAAATATTTACAGCTAATTTACACTAAATTTCTTACAATAAAATACAAAGTGAAATATATCAAATCTAGGAAAGAGCTACGAATATTTAGAGCAGTGATTCCCAAAGTAGTCTATATCGATCCCCAGGGGTCTTATAACTTTAAAAGCAAATTTAATCAAATGGAAACCAAATTTTATACTTATTTAACAGATTTAGCTACTAAATTTAATGAGGCTAATTTGAAGTTACAAGGTGACAGCATAAAATTTGTTCGAACAAGAACCATCATTTCAGCGTTTTTTGCCAGAATTAAGCAAAAGGAGTATAATATTTAGCTCCATAAATTTTCCCAGTTTCTCAATTGGCTACAGACATTCTGCCAGGAAAATGATGTTTTAATCTATATTCGACATTTAAGTGCCCTATATTCAGGTTTTGAAACTAGGTTTGAGAATGATTTGACTATGGTAATTAGTTCAGTAGGCAAAGAATTCATATAGTCACATTGAAAAAAAAAGGCCATATTATTGATCTTGAAAGGCAGTAGCAGAGATCTTTTAAAGTAAAGTTTAGAAACAGATGTCAGCAATTTTGGCTTTAAAAAGACACATACCTGTTAATATTATCCCGAATTATGGAGTACTGTGAAAAAAATTTTAATTACATTTCCCAATGAGAAAAAGTTTCAGTGTGGTTGTCAATCTCCACAAGAAAATAAAGAAAAAAAAAATAGACTTGACTAACTGAGGAAATTTAAGGTTTAACCTGACAAAATGGGATGCCAAATGTTGAAAATTTGTTATTGAAGTACCAAATTCATCTTTTCTCTTATAAACATTTGTTTATTGGTCAGTTATCTTACGTATTAATTAAATTTTCATTTAATTAGCACGTGTTTCTTAAGTTTTAAACACTATAGTTAGAAAAATGGAATCTTTAAAAATAAGTAGCTCTATACCAACTGTCAAAAAGGCATTTAATTTGATAAATTTGTGAAAATTCAATATTAGGTAAGCAGGGGTCTACCCAAATCAAAAAACATGGCAAGGAGTCTATGAGAAAAAAAAGTTTAGGAACCTCTGATTTAGAGCATAAATGCGAATGGCTTTTTGACTAAGGCGAACAAGAAAGAGATGCTGCGTCCAGTGCGTTTTCTCTGTTTACAATAATAACGCGCCGTAAGGGTGTAAGGTTACGATTAAAATAAAAAGGGTGAAAATCAGCTCGAGTTGCAGTTAAGGTTGGTAAAAAAATGTAGGAAACAGAGATCTGTGTAACAATGCTCCTTGCTCCTCTTGCTTCACTTTTATTTTCTCGGTTATCTTTCTAAAATTGTTTTATAAAATTTTTCACAAACGTAAATTATTACTGAATGGCGAATACTCTAAAAATATTTTACGAGTCATTTTAATTCGGTTGAGATGACTATTTCACGGCCAGAAGTTCCTTTCAGTGTAAAGGTCCGTTTGAAGTATGATACGTTCTCCACCACTTTCAAAGGTCACGGAATGCCTCTACGGGTTATACTTTCTCGCTTACTGCTAAGCCTGGGCTCGTAAAATTTGTGACTTAGACTTCAGGTTTGTCTCGTAAATTTTTGAACCTCGACCCCTTAACAACTGTTAGGGAGGGCGAGTTGCGACAGGATGGTGTAAGATTTAACTTAAGGTTTTTAGAATTAGATTTGTTGGCTGCTTTAAAGATGGTGTCTTGCTGAGTTAAATTTATTCATGTCTCTATCGTCAGTAACGAAAAAGAATCCAACATTTTTTTTTGTTGCTGTTGTTGAAGTGCCCCAAAAATGTATCCTAACGCAATAGCAACAATCAGTCTAACTCATCAATTTATAATAATTTCTCATGAACTACCCCAAAAGCCGATTCACTTTCTAAAAATTCTTAAAATTCGACAAATGATTACATGAAACTGGTATTCAGATTGTAATGCTTGTCATGAAGGAAGACTTGAGTACTTTTCTTACCACCTAACCTACAAATATAATTTCTTTTATGTCTGCCTTCATTTATATTTAAAGATAGGGATCTAAGTTAAAAGGTCATTTTTAATGCAATCAAACTAATGCAAGTTTGTTCGATTATAATACATTTCTATTTATCATACTCACACGTATTGCGTCCTTAAAATTTAAAAACATTCAACAAAAACTGCCTTTTCAGTTAACATACAAAGCAAATAATCTATTTGCCATCAAATTATGAGACATCGCATACAAGAAGGGGAAAAAACGTGTTAATTCAGAGAAAAAATTAAAATTAATATAAAAATATGGTTTTTCCTTTGTAACATTTGGGAAGTTATAATTATAATCAGGCGCGTACACATATTTCTCTAATGGGGAGGGGTAAATTCTGAAAATTACGTAGGTGGAAGCGCCGAGGGGTAATCTCTAAGGTAAAAATTAAAATTTGTTGGTTTCTGAGGGGGTAGGGTTATGAAACCCCTATTCCTCCTTGTGTGCACCACTGGTCATAATACATTAACAGTCTGAAAAAGTGTTCCTCCTGTTAATTAACATTTAAATTTTGATTTTAATTTACTTATTGTAGGGGCCATTGGCAACGGACCCCGTAATTTTGAGCCACGGTCAAGTGACGAGCTGAAGAGGCACATCTATCCAAACTTCCACACTATACCACGGGAGAACTTTGAACCTCAAGAGATTTAATGTACATCAGCCCCTTTATAAGGTGGGTCTTCAGTGGTAATAAGTTTCGACATGTAGCTCGAAAACACCAGCCACTTGAACCTTTGGAAAGGACAACCTTAAAAGGAAACAAAGATTGCCATTGAAGATAATTTTTCACGACGGACAATAGCGTTACCAGTAGAATGTGAGGATGAAATAACTTAACAAGTATAAATTTAATGGTAACTTTGATATATAAAACTCTTTTGTAAAATTATGCTGGGAAATACCAAGTATTAAGATTCTTGATTAAACGGATACACTTTATAGAAATTCGATATATGATTTACGTTCCCACCTATACTTTCAGACCATAATAGTTATTAAAGGAAGTCATCGAAGAATCATTGCTGAAGCCCCACATTGCTAAAAGATGATTCTTCAAAGAAATCGCAACTAGACATTGACCAATTATTGCTATCGCATGCTATTTAATACATAAAATTAGGCACGAGTTTTAAGCTCTTTTGAGACTTCCCCTTCTTATACGTACAGATTCTAATTGTATAATACATAATAACTCCAGAGAAGAATTTCGCTTCTTTCCTTTTTAAAAAAGCTTTTTTTAATATGGAAAGTAAGGTACTTACGTACTATCACAACCAAATCGACGACTTTGAACAAAATCGCACAAATTATAAAAACGGAATACGCTTACAGGAATATGGAGCACGTAGTTGAAAAATACTATGAGAAAAATAGTACGTAATTATAAATAAGTAATAATCAATAAAAGAATAACTAATTTTTAACTATTTAATTTTGCTTTGTTTTATTTTGTTATTATTGTTAATTTTATATTATATTATTATTTTAGTATCATATATAATAATAATATTATTATAATCATATTTGTTTGTTTTATTATTTAAGAATTCCGTAAATCCTAGATTCACATTTAGTATTCGAGCTTGTTATATCGACGAATGGTTAGGCCTATAGAATATAGAAATCACAATGGTGGCCAGAGCGGTGAAATATGAAACAAACCACAAGGATGCCAATTCAGCACCCACAACACGTTCGAAATATAGACTGCCAATTTAGCAAATTACCTTGAAACTTGACATGGTTGCGATAGTACGTAAGTACCGAAAATAATTTTGTGCAAGCAAATACTGTGTGCTAGTTTATATAAATAATAACTTTTTTTTTAAGAGAATGATATGTTTTAATGATGTAGAGTGTTTCGTATTTGTTTTGTTTTCAGTTTGTTCATCTGAAAGAAATATATTGATTTTTATCATGGCATGATTCCTTAGGAAATGATTTTAGATCTCCGACTTATTCTTAACCTAGGTCTACCAAGAAATAACTATGCAATATAAATAGCAATAGATTTAATTAGCAACTGCAGTTTCCATATAACCATGCACTTTCATAAGAAGTGAAAATCGGATTGGATGCAATAAGAGTTTCCTATTTCATTGAATCATTTCTATCGATTTCCTTTGTCAAATGACTTCGTAGAAAATTTCAGTCTCTTTCAGCCGTCTATCCAACAAGGAAGAGGAAACTAATGACTTAAAGCAATCTATGTCGGAAATGAGTAATTCCGACATTGAAAGCTACATGCATATCTAGCCTTGGAATGAGTGGAAAAAAAATATTTTCCAGAAGCATTTTCACACACACACACACAAAAGGGAAATTGTTTCACGCTTACTTAGCTTTTTCGATAAAAACAATCAGAATTTTCACAATTCACTTCTTTCAGCCCGTTGGACGATCCATCTTATATGCTTTTTAGATCTTTTACCTCAAAAATTGTTTCATATTATAGTCAAAATTTAAAAATGAGACTTTAAAACAGCATATACTGACACATTAACAAATTACAAATCCCAAGAATACTTGGAAAAACTGAAAGTGAAAAAATTATAGGTTTATAATCTAAAAGTAGATTATGAAATTGTTTTTTCAGTTACGTCCCTGCTTTTAATTCTGACATTCATGTTAATGATTTTAACGAAGTTAAAAGTTAAAAAAATTTTCATAAGCATAACCACATTTACCATTTGTGTTTAGTTTTATCGATAACTAGCTGAAACAACCGGTGAATGCTGGTGAATGTTTTTTCGGAAAAACCTTGCTTTGAGATTTACATAAAAATATCAGAACTTAAAATTCTTATCACATTTTTATCCTCATTTACCAAAAAATAAATTAATTAAGAATTAAAATTAAAGAAATTTAATGAATCAGAGCAAACTTTTCTATTTATTTGTATATTATTAACTTGTACAATTTTTTAAGCCTATAATTTAGCAAAATTTGATACATTGTACTTTATAAAGTCTAAATGAGAAGCTTTTGCACTATTAAACGTACAGTTAAATAAAAATATTTAATTAATTTTACTATGAAGTTCGCCCAGTAAAGGGGGGGAAGTTTCTGAAAGAAAATCATTTCAAACGTTAAAATTACGTTAAATTACACGTTAAAATTATGAGCGGAATGAATATAATTAAAGAAATAAAAGTAATATAAAACGTAATGTGAAATCACTGCAAGAACAAAATTGTTTGGCCTCATTCCATGCCACGAAGAAAGCCAAATTAAGAATCTCGAGACAAAAATTGCCTCATGTCTCTCTAAATATTCTGAATATTTTAATGCTTTCTTTCTTTTTAAATAATTATTTATCATTTATAAATTAAAATAATATGTTAATCGATAGGTTAAAAATTTTTTAATTTTGCATGCAAATTTTATTTCAATAATAAAATAAAAACGTTAAGATAATTTTTTTAAAAATTTTTTTATGTATTTATGAAAATTATGTTGCTTTCTGGTGGAAGCAGCTGATATATAGAAGCATCCCCCTCTTTCACAAATGTTCATCGTGACAAATTAGATTGAGATGTCTTCTGTACGGGTCAAACAAAGAAACATTTCTTTCAAATAAAATATTCTTTAAGTAATTTATTTAAATTTGAGTAAATATATATATATGTGTGTGTGTGTGTATTGTATCGATAAAATGGTATTTATTTTATGAATTGTAGTCTTGATAATTATCATGTCATCGTTCATTTAATTTTAAAATCGGGAGATTTATTTTTAGCGTGTTGTTCGCTCAAGTGCAAAAATACAAGAGAGGGAATTTCTCGCTTTTTAGATTTAAATACTCGAGAAAAACAGGGGGAAATGTAATATAAAAATATTATAATCACGTGTTCAAGTGAAGGGAAATGTGTAAGTTGTTTTTTGAAATCACAACAGAGAGTGTTTGGGGAAAAATTTCAATCACTATATATATATATATATATATATATATATATATATAGTAAGGCACATGTAAGCAAATATGATATTCTGTTTTACTAAGAATTACCAATAAATCTTATCTAAAATTCGAGGTCTAATCCTTTTTAAAAAAAAGAATTACTAATAAATTTTTCAAGATACAGGTTTTAATCCTTTAATGCGAAATGAAATGAGACGCATTTCGAAATAGGATATTATTCGAAATAGCACCATATAGGTGACAGCTCGGTTACACCCCAATTTAGAGGGAGTACACCCTTAGGGTAGTGAGGGGCCTCCCACCTCTCTTCCCCTTCCACCAACCTCCCGAGAGGACTTGCGGCTCAGCGGCTATTTAAAGTACCCCCATACCGCGAAGGCACTATACATTTACAAACATTCATGTCTTCTCTGGGATTCGAACCCAGTCCCGACGACACAGAAGTCAGCGTAGCTAACCACTAAACCAGATGGGCGACTAGAATTTTTTAAGTAAATATTATATATATTATTCCCGGGCTGGGCAAGGTCAACTCAGCCTTTCATCCCTACTGCAGTGGGTCGATAAATGAGTACCAAGCTTGCTTGGGGACTTAAACACTGGGGGGGGTCTCGCTTCAGACTGACTACCTCATCGGGACATCTGCTCATGCACCTCAGCGCCCAATGGTCACGTAGGCCGTCATGGGCTATTGCGCCACTGAGTTTGAGTTTATATATATATAATTGGGCTATAGTTTAATTACATTTCATGTACTTTTTTCTAAAAAAGGAAATTAATATGTAATAAAAATAATGTAATAAAATGAAGGGCTGCATGTTAGCTTTGGGAATTCTGAGTGTTTAATTTTACCAAAATTTATAATTCTTAGAATGACTAGAAATTATAGAAATAGTCAAAATTAAACATCGATGAAATAAAGTAAATTTTACAAAATGATCTAAATAAACTATTTAAAGTATATCAGGATATAACCTATGAGGTAAAGCAAGTTTTTCTTGCCTGGTTTAAGTATATAATAAAGCAAGGCCATCAGTCATTTTGAAGAAGACCGCACATCGGCCTTCTTCCGATCTGTGCATTCCTGCTTCAAAAAAAGGAGTTTTTTTTCTTTTTCTTCTTTTTAAGCTCCGACATCTAGACCACTGGCGACTGCGGTTTAGTTATAAAGACGAGATTATGGGAAATGACCACTTTTGCTTTCCCACATGTTAGAGGTAGGTTGACCAACTGGAGAGGGTATATCTTTCTTAGAAGCAGCTTTTGTCCACCACCTTCTTCCGGTGGGGATAATTCTCACTTTCTTCAATATTCGGGTTATCAATGAGAAACTTGGAAGTTACTATATCCGCATAGAGCGCATTTTACCTTAACAAATATTTTATCTTGGGCAGATCATTCCAAATATTCTCCTCTCTTGTGGAGTTTTAAAAAAGAAATTATTATCTGAGCAACTCAAGCTTTATCTAGGTAGAATTCCAAACGCTCTCTTTCAGAAGTCTGATAAAATGTTTCTTCGAATATTGGCATAAGAATGAACCAGCCTTTCGCAAAAACAGAATACTAAAGATCTAAAGATTATTGATGGCTTGACTCATTGCCGCTTGTGTCCCTTACATGTCAATCAATTCATCGTTTTCTGTGCTTCGATTATTTTTATTTTAGTACTTCTCTCAAACCTGATATTTCAAATTTTAAAAATATATCCCTCCGTAAATAAACATTTTTAAATTGAAAAATGTTTATTACTTTTATTAATGAATCATTACAAATTAAACTTTCGTCTGAGAATGTATAACTTTATCTTCCGAAATAGCGTTCGACTTTAAATTTTGATGTTACTAGTCACTACTTTAAGCAAAAATATATTTTAATCAATTTGTACTAGTTTATTTTTACAATTCTATATTATATATATATATATATATATATATATATATATAACTCCACACGTCTTTCTTAAAATTTATTTAACTCACCAAAAACATATTTGTTCATTGTTAAATAAAACAGCAAGAAA
Organism: Trichonephila clavipes; assembly: GCA_019973935.1. Classification (NCBI taxonomy): domain Eukaryota; kingdom Metazoa; phylum Arthropoda; class Arachnida; order Araneae; family Nephilidae; genus Trichonephila; species Trichonephila clavipes. The sequence continues at coordinate 137,804 of BMAU01019987.1, forward strand.
TTATCACATTTTAAGCTGATACTTACTTTCTAGTCAAAAGAAAAACAATAGAATATAAATAAAATTTTGACTGGAGGAGTTTTATGAGGCTCCTAACTGCAATTTTAGCTTTTCAGATATTTTTGAGGACACAAAACAACAAGAAAAAATTAGCATGTTTAAATTTAACATAGGTTTCTTAAAGGAAATGCATTGTCTTATTTATTTCCGTCAAGCATTTATCAATACAAACAATGTTTTCCCTCTTTTAATCGGTGAAATATCCTTTAAAGGTACAGAAAGGGTTTTTCCTCAAAAAAGAAAGCAAACTTGCAGTCCACAACGTTGTACAACCAGCCAAGTGGAACTAAAGATCTCCTTTTAGAAATTCTTTTTTTTTACTTCTTTTTTCTTCTAAAACCTTTCGTTAGGAAGAAAATGTTCAAAATGTTTTAACTGAAAACACTTTTCATTACGTTAAAAAGTCATTTAAAGACAGTGAATACGTCTGTGCTGACGGTTATTGAGTCTCTTTTTTCCTTCAAGTATTCGTGGTTTCATCATCAATCAAGTTCCTTTTGAATGAATTTTTTCCTCCTTCAACTGCATTTCGGTAGATAGCGGGAAATGATAACTACATAATGATATAAACGTAATGTATTCACAAACAAGAACAAAGAAGAGGCAGCGTCTTACTCTTTCTGCTTTCAATGACTTAAAATTGTATGACATCATAATTATTGGTATGATGTTTCAAATCACTTTCGGTTGTTCACAAGGATCGATGAATTATATAATGTGGTGATAGACAGTTTATCGTACAAGTGAAAATTTTTTTTACTTCACAAAGAATATCCCAAATTAATTTTCTCTTATGCCAAGCATAAGTGAGAGGGAGAGTTATATTAACGTCGCGCGAGGGATACTGACGACGGGTCTAGTAATTTTGAAACTCGATCAAGGGACGTGGACGACACCTGAGGTGGCATCACTTCTCCTGATTTCCACATCACGTGCATGGAACCCCTATACATGGCGGGTCTTCAGTGGCACCAGGACTCGAACCCATGACACTCCAACCCCGAGTTCGTGACCACTCTCTGCATAAGATTTCAAGATGAAAATTTTTAAATGCCAAGAAAGATGTGTGTCACCGTTTTCTATCTTGTAATGTGAGTAGTAGATATTTGCGGTTTTTGGAACAGAGGTGCCAGGAGGTTGAGGCGCATGCAAACAAAAGAGGGTGGAAGTCCCCCCCCCCGGGTCTGGACCGGGAGGATGGTTTCTGACTGATAAGGGCTTCGGGGCTCTGTACTGATAAGAAATGCACGCTTTTAGCGATAACGCGTTATATTCTGATATAGCTTTAATTAAATGATTATGATTTTTTAATTGTCATTGGAAGCAAATTTTAATTGGGATAAAGGGTCAAACTTTTCTGTACATATGATTATTTTTATATAATTCCGTATAAATCTATTTTTGAAAATCATGATATACGTGTTGAATTATTATTTGTTATACTTCAAATTTGATGCTTTGTGCTTGTGATTTCTGAAACAGAGGATTGAAAATTAGGCAACGAAAGGGAGTGGAAATTCTCCCCCGGGTCTGAACCGGGAGGATGGTATCCCCCTCCTCTCTGATAAGGGTTTCGGGACTCTGTAAATGTGTAATAGAAATGCATGTTTTTAGAGATAACAAGTTATATTCATATATAGTTTTAACTAAATTGGTAGAATTCTGATTTTTTTAATTACGTCATTGGAAGCAAATTTTAATTAGGATAAAGGGCCAAACTTTTCTGTACATATAACTATTTGTATATAACTCTGTTTAAGTCTATTTCTGAAAATTATGATAGACGTGTTGAATTATTGTTTATTACATTTCAAATTTGATACTTTGTGCATAACTAAAATATTTTTTCATTGATTTTGCATGTGTTTTTTTTTTATAATTCTGAGATAACTTAAAAAATATTATGCTTATATAAAGTAAAAGTTCTGAATATGTTTTTTTCGTTTGCAAAGCAGTTTCCTTACATGAAACATCCCTTTTCTATGATAACATATGCGGACCTTGTAATTCTGGTAAAACTTTCTTTGTTAGACGAAACTTAGAAATAAAATTAATTAATCCTTTTCCTCCCAAAATTATTTGGTGTTATGGAATTTATCCAAAACTGTTTGATAAGATGTCTGACATAGAATTTCATGAAGGCATGCCTTTAGATGTAGAAGATATTACACTAATGCTTTCATAATAATAGATGACTCAATGAATGAAGTAGGAGATGACAAAAGACTTTCAAACTTGTTCACGAAAGGAAGACATCATAGAGATATTTCCGCAATATTTATTTTACAAAATATTTTTTGCAAGGAAAAACAAATTATAGGAATATTTTTTTAAATACTTCCTACCTAAGTTGTTTTAAAAATGTTAGAGACAAGCAACAGATCTCTTGTCTAGCAAGACAAATGTATCTATCTCAGTCGAAATTTATGATAGGAAAACTATGCGAAAAACAAATGCTGCAAATTTGACTACCCACTTTGTGAAAGATAGAAAAATAAAACCTTTCGTTCGAATCATTTAACGAATTTTTCAAAAGAAAAAAATTTTCATAGAGTTTTGTTAAGAATAAATATCTCAGAACAAAAACATTGTATGCAAAACCTTTGTCATGGATAGAATATTAAGGGTAGTTTGTGTTCTTCAACATTTGTTTTTAATTTTTAGTCTGTTTCATTTCTTGTTCCTTACACTAAAATATATTAATATGAGTAAAGTAATTGAAAAAGTTGAAAAAATATTGAAAAAAAAGTTGAAAAATATTAAAAAAAAGATGAAAAATATTGAGAAAGTTAGAATATTGTTGATGGACTTGAATATTTAAGTTAAGAGCAATAGTGATAAAATTTCTCTTTTTCATATTAATCTTAAAATAATAACTTTATAAATTTAAATATATGGTAAACTTATAAAAATTCAAAGCAAAATCTTATTCATCTTATAATAATAATAATAATAATACAAACACAAAATATGAGACCAATATTGTATTTATTCACCAACTAAATTTTATTCTTATATTATATCTTTTCTTAAAATATTGATACAATCTGAAATCCTTCTGTTTGCTACGAACCAATTCATATAAAATACAATTCATTGAAAAGCCTTTACTGATTTTCAACAAGAAAAATATACAATAATGACCACGTAGAAATAAGGAATATCCCTTGGTTAATCCATTTCTCAATAAATGAAGTCCTTCAGATCTCAAAAATTTTCCTTTTATAGAACAATGTGCTAACAGAAAACTTAATTTAATCTTATATTTCTTTAAAATGTATTATATGAGAAGCATTGAAATAAGAGAGAGTAATATCATTCAATATAAATAATAAATACAGTCGACAAGTATATGCATAAAATGAAGAGGAAAATACATTCACAAACATGAAAGAATAAGATATACACAGAAATCAATATCTATAAGAAACTATTTAATTAAATTCTCATTTATATAAAATATTAGCTTTCATTTATATGGCAGTTACCGAAAGCTAAAGTTGTAATACCATCTTCAAGAATATATCTTATCGAAGGGGCAAAGAATTTTTTTTTTTTTTGCAGAATATATTTTTTGATGTATAGAACTGTTAATGGGTTTAAACTCTTCACGACTTCTATACTTATTTATGAGGCAATTTTTATAGTCTTCATGAGAAATTTTACTTTTTGAAATAGATCTATGTATCCCTTTTGCTGTATTTTTTTCCTAAAGTTAATGTTTTTATGCTGTATATTTTTGCATTAAGACCTACGAACTAAGTTGCTACCATCCCATTTCACTCATCTGTCATTTTTCCGAGAACATTATTAGTTAAGGGATTATAAAGAAAATGATTTGGAGGATAGCTAGCTGTATCAAATTCAATGGAATATTATGAAACATATATATCTTTATATATACATCTGAAGTTTAAATAATGTAACACAGAGTATTTGTATCTGTAAGTAATAATTTGCACGATTTGAATACATCCTTTTCATTTAATTATAATGAAAATTGTATATTAAAATTTTGGAAATGTCTAAAATTGAAAACCCAACAAATATATGGGTCTGTTCAATAAAAAAGAAGTAAGTTTTCTTTGAATAGATACAAGGTCGTTATTAATTATTTTATAAGCATGAAATGCTGGAGATGCTATCAATTTCTTAGCTCTTTTCTCTCTATTCACTAAATCAATCTTAACTTTTTACGTAAATTTTCCATTGTTTTACCAAACATGGCATTGTTTAAAAGTTTAAAGAGATATTTTTCAAAATTGTTGTTTGCTCGTTTTCGATGTTCAGTATTAAAATCGATATAATTTTTTAACCGATGACTTTGAATTTTAGAAATTGATGTATTTTTTTTTCACTTTTAGACCTAATTGTACATATAACTTCAAATTTCTATAATGAAGAACATATTTAGTTTTATTTCTTAAGTTAGGAATCAATTTTTCCACAGATTTCGATTCTAAAATACTGAATTCTTTAGCAATATTTTTAGTATAGGGGGAACATTCAGAGACACTTACTTCAACTTTTTCTGGAGCTAATGGATAGCAGTTATGCAAATCGTGCAATTCATCTGGATATTCTAACTTAAAATATACAACTTATATCCGAATCGTCTGGTACTTCCATGAAGTTAACGTATTCATCAGTCCAGGAAAAGTCGTGTGTAGGCAAATTTTGCGACATTGCTCAACCATATAGATTGTTTGCATCTAAATATATAATGTAACTACTAGGTAAGCTTGAATCATAGGTTGATAAATACACATTGTTAGCCTTAGCGTAGCGATGACCAATCATCGCAACACCTCCGTGAATTCCTTTTTCGATGAATAGATACATGTCTGTATCAGTTAAAAGCTCCAATCATACTTTTGTCATTTTATAAGACATGCTTGCAATACCAAACCAGGAATCGTATATGTATTACATGGATCAATTTTGTAGTAATTCTGGCATAGAGTTCTAAAGTTTTCAAATATGTCTGAAAATAATACGTCTATGGTTAAACACAAATCATGATAATCTCCCAATGTACGCATTTGAAACATATTCCATACATGGTGAGAATATTCGTAGTCTTCTCTGGATACATTTTTATTTGTTAGACTGTTGAAAAAAGCTCATTGAGGAGGGAGCTGCGTTTCATAAAATTTAGAAAAGGAATCAAAATATTCATATGGATAGCAACCTTTTCTAGTTATAAATTGTGCATTACTTGCAAAATACCTATCCCAAAGAGGAAATTGACAAGGCTTTAAATTTGAGCAAGTTTCTCTAGAGAAGTATTTAAAAATTGAAAAGAGTCAATAAAACGTAATGACCTCAGAGTAAAAAAAATAAATAAACTTTTCACTATATGTTCGGGAATGCACTGAATTCTCTTTTCACTATTTCTCTTTTTACTATTTTTCGAGAATGCATTGAATGCATTGAAAAAAGACAAATCAAAAAACCTTTTGTTGATTTTTTGAAATCAAAATTCAGTTTAATTATGCCAAATGATCCAAATGAAGCACGAGGAAGTACGGAACAACGCTTGACGGAGTTTTTTTTATAGATATTTAAATAAAATTTTTTGAATCTAAAGGATTTATAACCTATTTCAACAACCATGAACCTATTGTTTTCTTCTTAGAATACAATTAATTCCCAAATATGATTGTATATTTCGCACAAAAATATTACTTCATGAGTACAGACATATGAATAAATAATTTTATAGGACGATACTAACATCATTCGGATCGTGAAAAAGATCGTGTGTGTGCTTATGACCACACGTTAGAAGTGATAACTTCAAATTTTGTAATGTTATTTCAGGGGTTAGTTAAGTGAATAAGTAATTTTGTGCACTTCATTGCTGTAGAATTTTATTACAAATCAAACTTTTGTGATCTGTTAAGTGACGGATAATTACTGAATGTGATAATCAGCTGCGAGGTTCAAACCCCGGGCTGGGCAAGGTCGACTCAACCTTTCATTCCTTCAGTGGGTCGAAAAATGAGAACGAAGCTTGCTTGGGAACTAAACCCTGGGTTTCACGTCAGACTGATCACCTGACCGAAACATTTACACATGCATCTCAGTGCCCAAGTTCATAAAAACTGAGATGAGTCTTGGCCCTCATGGGCAGTTGCACCCCGCTTAGTCCCGTTAAGTAACAGAAGGACCGAACGCACATTTAAAAAACCCATTAAAATAGCTTAACCTATCCGGCTAAACCAAAACATTTAATTACTTTTGACAGAATCTCACTAAATCAATTATTTAACCATAAATAAACTTTAATTTTCCTCCGATTACTGTTCTTTGTCTTTTTTCGTAACGTTTGGAAAAAATTACAAGTGAGGGAGTGAATATACAGTTAAAACCAAAACGACAAAAAATAGTTGGTTCCGACAATCTTATGTGTCTCTTATTGTATTATATTCAAATTCTGAAGATTACGTAGCCAAATACTTTTCAATCACGTGTTTTTAAATAATTTTCTTCTTTTAAGCGTGTACATTAGATTTTACTACTGTTTTGAATATTTTTCCCAATATATTATTAAAAAAATATTTATAAGAAGACAATTTAATATATAAAAAAAATTAAATTGCCATGAGTATACATAATCAATGTATCACATTAAACTAATTTATTAATAATTTAGAAATGAGTAGTAAAGTTAGACGATAAATTGAGATATTATAATCTATCAAAAGATAGAATAATAATAATACAAAACAGAAAAAAGTAGGACTTATTCAAAGCATAACACGATATACTTTTAAAATGGCTTAGGAATAAATAACACTTGTCAGTAGTTTACAGCATTATATATGTAAAGTATTCGTCATTATGGACTAATGTACGAAATCATATGTCAACAAGTTAGGATCTCAGCATTAGTGTAGTAAAACAAAACGAGAAATTATATGATACAGCTTGTAAAATTATTTTCATTCTTAACTCAAGATCAGAAATTCTATTTAAAATCTAGGTGTAATTTCTTAAACATTTTCGAACAATCTGTTTCAGTATCATTCCGGAGAATTTTTTGTTTACATTTTCATTGGAAGAATACAAATTTCGAATGGTGACAAGTGACAGAAGATTTGACAAATACATCCTGTACAGCCAGTGTAATTAAAACTGACTTAGTGTACCAGTTTTATCGTATTGTAATCTCGGTATAAAACTTAACATTTTTAATTCAGAACTCTGTTTTGAAGCTGCAGTTTCTAGTTGATTACAAACGGACCTCTATGTAACGAAGTCGCTAAATCCGGAAAAAAAGTTCGTGATATAGAAAATTCGTTATACAGAGGTTCATCTTTCAATTTTCTTTATATACCACATAAAACAAATTTTAAATTCACAAATACTATATATTTTTTTAAAAAAAGAAATTATTCACATCTTTTTGTAAATTAATATATATTTATTACCTATCGAAAAAAAAGAAAGAAAGAAAGAAAAACTACAAGGAAAGTTTCTTGATTCCTTTATCCACTTCCTGAAGAATTAAAGTTTTTTCTTTGATGTTCAAGCATTTACGTTTAAATATTTTCGAGCTACAAGAAACGAAGCTACCAGTTCGACTGATAAACACTAAAAATGTACAGAAACTAGTTCAAAGACACGGGGACACGAGCATCCCCATAAAATGTGTTAAAAGAGACAATAACTTGAAATGTCCAGAAATACTTTAAAAATAGGAAGAGAAAAAAATGAATCACAAGAAAAAGTTCGTTATATAGAAAAGCACTTCGCTATTGGGAGGTTATTTTACGAAGAAAATTGTGAAATATTCTTGGTTCCAGGAAAATGTTCGCTACTTAGAAAAATTCACAATATGGAGGTTCGACTGTATATCGAATAAATGAGTTTTTGTGAAATTTATAAGTATGAAAGTAACAAACATCATAATTCCAGGGGCGTAGCTACTGCCATATCAGCCGTATCAATGATACGGGGCCTCCAAGCTATAGAGGCTCCAGATTGTCTAAGCAAAAAATTACTAAATGTTAAGGGCCCCCAAAAAAGAGCATTCAAGGAATTTTGATACAGGGCCCCACTAAAGAATAGCTACGCCAGTGCGTAATGCTAATCATTATTATTTTTATTTGAAAATTCCTCTTTTAATATTTATTTCAACAATACACGTTAAAGAGTTACACGATTTACTAAAAAATTCCTCTTCGTCCTATTTTTAAAAAATTCACTTTCTTATACAAATAGATCATTGAATATTTTTTTCAGAGCTCTGAGTAATTAATTCACATTTGGGAAGATAATTTTAAAGAATAGAAACGTTTATTATAAATAACTAGTCTGTTATATAGGAACTACTATCCATTTATATAATATTTCCACTTATCTAACGTCATTACACACACAGCTGGTTTCGCGAACAGGAAATTTTGTGCCAAAACGATGTAACGGATATCCGGATTTAACGAGCATTTCCGTTGATTCTATGACCCTTTTCTTAGGGAATCCGATTTATCAGCAAAGACCTTATCAATGATCTTTGAAATTTTAGGAGTTTTTAAAATAATTAATACAAGATGTCTGTCCTTACTGAAATGAACTTCTGAGTGAAGTGATTCGGTTTCAACTTGTAACTTCCAAGACAGATTAATTGAATCTTATTCAATTAATTTCTTTTGTATTGCATATACGAATGTTATTGTACATTTTATAATAGTTAGCATTTATAATTAGTTGTTATAATAGTGCATTTTGTAATTTATTGTTGCAATAGTTTTCTACTATGATGAAGTAAACTTTTGAACACTTACAATAACACAAAAGGAATTCTAAATTTCTTAAAATGAGGATTTAGAAATTCCAAAGAAAAGCCTATGAGTTGTTAAATTCCAATATATATGGACCCATAAATATTAAGCACACAATATGTATATACGCGGGAGTATTTTGCTATAATATTTTTTCTATCTATGGGTAAAGAATTTAAATAAGTAATGTAATTAAAATAGCGATAAATTATTCTAAACATGTTGTGAATTTTATGAAATCAGATTTTGGGGGAATTATACGTCATATATATAAAAATTTACAAAAAAAAAAAAAAGAAGAATCATTTATGCTGCTCGGAAGTATACTGCATTCTTAATATTTACAAGCGTTCAATATATAAATACACAATTTTTAACTGCTACATATAAAGTTTAAATTCATTTGACTCCGTTTTCAAGGCTGTCTTCACTTAGTATTAACAACTATGAACCAAAATAGTTGCACGTTTTCAAATGGAAAAAAAATCCTAGTACTAATATATTAGTGGGGTTATAGAATACATATCCATTCATAATACTAAAAATTAAGAAATTATTTCTAAAACCACATTTTTTTCATTTTGACAAGTAAAGTAATATCTGCTTAGCATTACAATACAGGAAAGAATACTTGAAAAATATTTTATACTTAAATCTGAATTTATTCAAGCAGAAATGAGGAGTATATAATGAAATTAAAATGTTCTTAAGACACTAGAGCAATTAAAGTATGATATTTATATGGCGAGGAGGGGTTTTTTTTGTCTCAAAAAACGCGTCCTTAATTTATATTCCGGTTTTACCATTAAGTGAAGACATATTTAAGGAATGAGAGACAAAAATATCATACATATAACATTCAGAAAATAAAATTGATTTCAAAAGATATGAATAGCACAATATGCATGAGTATAAATATATTGTTCTGCATCCAGTAAGGATGGCCATTGTTACGAGGGGGTTTATTTAAACAACTGTAATGTAACCCTCTCATCATAATAAAAATTAAAATAAAACATAAATTAAAATAATTTCCAGTGGTTAGAATTTAAAATCCAGTAATGAAATCTTAATTCGATTATAATGTAAGATTATTTTTTTATCTAAAAAAAAGATTCGGAGAGTTTGGATCCTACCCTATACTATACTTAAAAATATAAGTCATTAGGGTGATAGAAATAGTTAAAATTCAAATCGCGTCCATGCTTTGCAAAACTAGGTCTCACAAACCACGACGTCTGTCATTTAAATAAAGAGCTTCAGTGGAAAAAAAATGTATAGCTCAAATCAAAATGCAGACCATTTTATCATCGATAATATAAATTTACTAGCGTTTTCAAAAGATTCCATTGGGAAGAGGGGGAAAACCTTAGCAGAAAGCGACGGGGGAAATCGTCTGATTTACAACCCTGGGAGGGGCAGGGGGAAACCCCTGAAATGAAGTGGGGGAGAGACGGCTTTGTGAAGAGATGACGTCTAATTGAGGCAATTGCAAAGGTACGACCTCAATAAAGGTCGACCGGAAGTTCTTTAAAGCTGAATAGTTCTTTCCCTAACACTAACACATTCGAATTCTTTTGTTTATTGACCTCTAAACCCCACTTAAATTCTTCGACTACATATTCTTCCGAGCTGCCACATAAGAGTCAACCATTCCAAGAAAGAATGAATGAATATCTTGAGGGATATCTTTTCTTTTTTTCCTTCTTTGCTTTTGCGTGCATATTGCGTTTTCGCCTTCTAAGGCAATGTTTTCTCCTCCCCCCTATATGTGGACTTTTTATTATTGTGTTACCTGACTTCGTAAAATTTGATGCTTCGGGGTGCTTTTTGAAGAGAAAGGATTATGTACGTTTTTTCTTCTTCCTGGCGCGTGAAAGTGAATGTGAGCCAAGATCGTAGACAATGAATCATGTGATAAGTGTTTAAAAATAATCGTTTGTATTTTCAAGTTGTTTTTTGCGTGTGGATGGCAATATGAACGAACCGACAGACAAAAATGAATAAAATTCAGTTTTCATGTGTATAAAAATGTTAATGTGCAAGATGTTCGTAATATTTATTTATTTTTGTATGAAAAAAGTATAATATATTTTGCATTTTACTCCTGTGTGAATTTATCACTATACATATTTATAAGAACGAAGATTAGTTTGTTCTCTGGAAGGAATTCATTCATATGAAGTTAATTGAAGAATTAACACGTTAAGTTAAAAAGTTTTGGAAACAACATTATTGTTTTGTTCTTGTTAACTTCTAAAACGTTTTTAGTATATTTTAGCAGAAAAAATGTAAGTTATATATATATATATATATATATATATATATATATATATATATATAATTCTAAAAGAAAGTAAAAAGTCAAAATAAAATTAGATTTAGTAATAGTAACATAGCGAAAGAAGGTGTCCATGGAATTCCTATATCTCTCGCTTCAAATATTCAAAGCCACTTTCTTAGCAATTAATAATTAATTTTCCGAATTCCAGAGACGTATTATTTATCAGGATTAGAGAAAATATGCAGCCCAGCAAAGACCGTCACATTTTTTTTTTTTTTTTTTGTCTAAATATTTTCTTCGTTAATTATTCCATACTAGAAGGGGCATAAAATATGAGAAAATCTTACGGCTCCTCAAAATATTAATGCGCAATTCTGTTCTACTTTGTGAACAAATTTTATTTTATATATGACATTAAATCTCTCAACTTATCCCATTATCCTGATAATGTACATTTACGTAAAATTAGTCATGCTCATTATTAATCACACACACACACAATTAATGAATCAAATAATAAATATAAAAATCAATTAACTAAGGAAAATTATTATAAGTAATTAACCTCTCTTGTGTAATTAATATGTCATCAAACTAAATACATTAATAAATTATATCGAAATTTTTATAATCGGTTTAAAAGAATAATTAGTTTTAATTCATTTTAATCAGAAATTTAATTAAATTTATCACGTATTAAGTATTGTAGTATTTTTTTATATGAACAAATTTTCTAAATATATTCTTGCTTGGTGATTTTAATAATGAACAAAGTATTTCATATTGTGGGTAACAAGTATCATTAAAGTTATTGCAAAATTACATATTGATGCAGATTTTCTCTAGTGTGAGTATACTTTATACATATCGGCGAAAGAAAATTAGTGGTAAATAAGAGATGAAATTGTATGTTGTCTATATTTATGTAGGGGTGTATTTTATTTATACAAGTGGCTTTTCTTTTGTTGTCTAGGGGTGAGTCACTATGTACATGATCTTGATATTCAAAGAAATAAGCTGATTAGAATAAAATTACTGTTTTATGAAACATTAGATTATTTACAATTAAATATTAATTAACAAACTTCATGAGTTATTTTACGGAGCATACTTTCAATTGTCGCTAAGCCTATTGACCACCACGTTGACCGAAAACGTGACCTCTCGCCTGTAAACCGGAGTCTGTCTCTCTGACGTCTCTCTCGTTTCCCGTCGCTCTCGTTTTCTCCCTCAAAACCCACCATTCCGGGGGGATGCATATATTTGCTGGTAGCACCATCTATTAGTAAGGTGGTTGTAACCTCACTGATCGGAGAGAATATATTTATATTCCCTAATACTTTAAATCCTACATTTATATTATATTTATGGAAAAAAATGTGAAATTTACGTGACAGTATTATAAATAAATGATTTCAACACATTGCAAGCAAATTTAGAAATTCAAAGGTAAATTATCAACTTATTAAGTAAGCGAATTTATGAGTAGAAAGTGATAATATAGTATACTGCCGAAAATGAATGATTTTTTAAAATCGTATAATTTGTAAAATTTTAAAATATAAAAACATCTAAGAATTCATATTTAACTAAAATCTGGAAGAGCCAGTGGCGCACACAAGGGGGGGGGAGGTCCGGACCCCCCAAAGCCCTTGATTTTTTTTCCGATTGATTATAATTCTAAGTACATAGTACGTAAAATTTAATTAAGTATTTGTTATTAATGATTAATTTTATTAATTAATGCTAATTATTTATTCAATAATTAGTTTTTTACTGTGTTTTGTTCCCGAAAATCGACAAAATCAAAAGGAGCATGATACAAGAATGGTGAACTATTATCCCCTCCCCCCCCTCTTGAAAAATTCCTGTGTGCGCCACTGGGAAGAGCTATACATTTGTACCGTATTTTCTGCCTCAAATTCTTTTCTAGGGACAATTTTTTTGCTATGGAATTCTTACAAAAACACAAATTAGCACTTTTACTTAAGTGATTTTTAAGAAAAGGGTAATTTTTTTTTTAAACTCAGACGTTAGTCTTGATATTAGTGAATTTAAAATTTGGCTGAAAGATATCGCATTGAAAATGTCTACATTTCTTGAAATTCTGGCAAGAGTTATTGATTCAAAAATCGGTTCAAAATTACGAGGTCCGTTACCTATTTTCGCTGCGTAACTAAAGAAAGAGTAACGCATTCACAAAAGAAAAATGCATCGAAAAAGACCACTGCGTATAGTATTTAATAATGTGCCTGAATAAAATGATCATAATCGCAGTTTTCTTCGTGCAAAATAAAGGTTAACTTACAGAACTTTCATTTCATATGTACAAAAAAAATGACTCAATTACTATACACGATGTAGAGGATTTACGAAAATCTTGCATGATATGTAGATGTTTTCATGCATTATGTATACTCATTAGGGTTATTTTTATTGGGGATCTAGAAGTAATTGCGAAGAAATTTCAGGAAAATGCCACACATCTTGGAGGATTGGATTCATTTCATTAACACACCTTCTTTTGGGGAGCATCAGGCATTGAAGATAAATCCTGGAAATTCTCAACTGAGAAATTCTGAAATACATGCAAATCACAACAATTTTTAAAAAGAACTGTATAAGATCTCCAGAAGTGTATTTTCTTGTGAGATAATGTCTCCGATGTATCGCCCCTGAAATATTTCAGCAAGACTACAGCTAAACAATATAATCTCTTATTTAATTTTCTAAAGCAGGGTCGACAACCTTTTAGCAGTGGCGTGCCAAACCAATGCTATTCAGCGTGCCACACAGTTGGACATTTTTGAAACAATTCGATTCCCGTGATAATGCATGTGAAGTCAGTGAATGGAGGCCAAAAAGGTAAATATTTATAGATTTATTATATATTAATTTTACATCATTTAAAGATATTTCTTAACAGAAAAATAAGCAACATAAAATATAAGTATTCCTTCAATAAAAATAAAAAATAAATAAAATTGCGCGCATATTATGCATTTTTAAACATATTTATTAAAATTTTAAAAAAATAGGCAACAAAAAATATAAGTATTTCCCTTCATTACAGATAAATAAAAAGATAATTTAAAATTTTAATGCAAACCTAGTGCTTTCACAGCTCTACTTTCATATCACAAAGTCAGGGGTATAATTTGCGACTTTCGATTTGACATGATTTTGAGCATTTGCGAACTCGAAATTTTCTTCATATGAAGAAAGATTTTTTACTTAGAAATGTAGAACCAAAAGCGGAAAGCAGAGTACATGCAATTTTCTCTCTTCAAACAATTAAATCTCTCCAGAGATGACATTCAATAATTTACAAAATAGCTGTAGATTTATATCCTTGGTTATCTCTTTCAGATTTTGTCATAATTCCGTAAAAGTCCATAATTCTGAAGATATTTGTCACAAGTAAGGTTCATTACAAATCTATCAAGTTCCATCCACTCAAAACTTGACAAATCTGTAGAGTAGAGCAGAGTACCACTGAGAATTGTACCGCGTGCCATAGGATGCTCATCCCTGTCCTAAAGTGTCTTCTCAAAGTTACCCTCCCCGGAATTATGAAATATATATTTTTTCTTATCTAAATCTGTCTCGAGCAAAGTAAAATACATTACACGATCTGGATATTTTAATTTTAATCTAATTATTTCTTCATGTATAACTTGTTTACGATAATAAGTTTTCAAATGTTTGTCTTACTATGGGAAATGTATCGACAGACATGAAATAAAAAGGTCATTGAAGCAACTGATTACTGCTCTGGGATACATTCTTAAGTGATAGTTTTTGCACACGATCAAGCTAACATTTGACTTCTTCAAAATTAAATGCGTGTGATCAGTAATAGGAACAATGGCGCACACAAGGGGGAGTCCGGACTAGGGTCAACAAGGGACCGGACACCCCCCAAAACCCTTCATATTTTTGGATTGATTATAATTCTAAGTATATACTGCGTAAAATTTAATTAAGTATTTTTTATTAATAATTAATTTAATTAATGAATGCTAATTATGTATTCAATAATTAGTTTTTTAGTGTTTTTTTGTTCCCGAAAATCGTCAAAATCAAAAGTAGCATGATACAAGAATGGTGGACTTTCGAGCCTGGACCTCCCCCTCACCATGAAAAATTCCTGTGTGTGCTACTGAATAGGAATAACCTATTTCATTAGAATAAGCAACACAGAAATCAACTGTAATTGTTTATAGTGAAATAAATTCAAGGATTTATCGAAATCCTTGTACCTTTTTTTTACAAAACACAATACAGACTTTTTACTTCAAAATTTTTTTTATATCCGTTATTATTGCATTAGTTTTTATTCAAAAAATGGAATTGCGGAATTTATGACATCCTTAAGGTATCCGAACACGTTGAAAATGACCAAATTCGGACAAGACCGATATTTTTGTTTTCTATTTTATTTAATACATCTATATTTTGGCTTTACAAAACATACTTTGTTTTGATTCTATGCTTCTTAGAGGCCAAGTTACACTCAATTTCATTAAGCTAGAAAAACCGGAAGTGGGTCTTTGATCTACCAGAAGTGGGCATTTAAATTGTTCGAAATCTATCATGGCGAGTCTGATCACACAAAATATTACAAATGTATTTCTATAAAACTTTTTGCACCTGATATTTATGCTATTTTCTAGAGAATGTACAACAATATTTCTTATAGTATGAATATTATTTGAGTTAGGGCATGTTATTAAAATAATGGTCTCATAAAAAGGCGTTATTTTTCTTATAACGTTTACTCAATCATCTCTAAAAGTTTCAAATTTTAATAAAACATTAAAATTTTAGTACATTCTCTAGATAAATGCCTCTAGATTGTTTTGGCAACTCTTTTACTAATATAAGTTAATTACTTTTTTCTCTAATTGCTTTGAAGTTTTACAAAAATATTGCTAAAATTTCACATATAATTGTGATTTTTATGAAATTCCGGCAATTTATTTTAAATATTGTTGATTAAATGTTAGTATTTATTGGTATTGAATCCTAAAAAAGCCTTTATATGTTTAAATATGTTATTTTGTCAAAAAGTACTCCGAGCGTGTTCGGATAACTTAACAAAGATTCATTTGTCATTAAGGAAACTCAATTCTTTGAAGAACAAGAAAAAATACCCGAAAAGGAACATTTTTCGCTCTGTTTTATTACTATTTTACTAAACCTTTTCCCATTCAACTAATTCTTTAAAAATTTCAGGTTGTGACAAAAAGTTCTAACGCGGAACGTGTTTGTATCTTTAGAAAATGTAAAATTATGCATAAATCTTGTAAAACAAAAAATGGAGAAAAATGTTTGTGGAAAAATAATACCAATTAAGTTAGGTAGGAAAACTGTGTTTGACAGTTCTGCAAAATAAGCTAAGGGGAAAATAAATGATTTAAGAACTTTTAGGGAAAAATAATAAGTTAACATTTTTTAAAGTGGCATGATATTTGATTCTTATATTTTGGAATTCGCTCAAAAATGTAAGTTAAAAGGAATAACGAATAGTGAGTTACAAATTCGAATATTTTAAAAATATAATCTTTTTTTTTTAATCCATCAAAAATTTTTACGGAAATTTTGAATTAAAAACAAAAATTTTTTCGGATAGAGTAGCATTATTTCAAGCAGTTTCATATTTTGTCATTTTGACTTTTATTTTTCTTTTTCAAATTCCCAAGATATACGTCAGTCATATAAAATCATACGAAAAGGCATTTATGTATGCCTTTTTCTCATAGTGGAAGTAACAGAAAAACAATCTCAAAACTTAATAAAAAAATTTCTCTGAAATAATCCACATTCCGATTCAATTATCACTGAAATATCTGAGATCTAACAAAAAGAGAGCTAAAATTACTTATTTTTATGAAATGAACGTAACTGATTAATATAGTTTTGACCTACTGTTGAATGCTTTTTAACGTCACTCTACGAATTCATATGAATAAAAACTTTAGAATACAAAATATTTATCGGATTGAGAGAAATAGTTTTACTATTTGTATTTAAAAAATAAATTTTACCAATAGATTGTAAAATTAAAAGCTTTGTAAGAATGTTTAGTTTGATCAATTTCTTTCGCACTCTTATTAATAAAATTATTAAAATTTTATTATTCTGAAGCCTTACATTTCAAATATGTTAGAATTATAATTTTTTTTAATTGAAGGAAGAAGCAAATTCTTACTTATGCAGCACAAAATTCTTTTTTAATTACTTAAAAATATGCAGGATATGATCAGAGATAAAAACATGTTCAAGCTTAAGAATCAATCAATTTTTCAAAATGTAATTCATGCAACGCTGAATTCTCAAGAAGTATACATTTTGCACACTATTGAATTTTATTTCTTCGCATATTGCTTTAAAAAAATCGAAACTTATTTTATTGATAGTATTTCTTTCTTTCCTTATTTTTCAGTAAACCACGTTATACTTTTCATTTAGAAAAGCCAAATACTCGACTGCTGTGTTTCCGAAAATGTCATTCTAATTCTTGAACAAAAAGACGTAATATTTTTTACGTGAAATTAGTTTCTAAGTATAAGTCTGATTGGTAATGGAAAACTCAAAAAATTCAAATCCCAAAAGATAAATGAGAAAAAATGCAAAGGAAACTCTCCTATGAAACAAAGAGAAAACTCCAAACAGGAAATACTCCCTATGAATTACTTAAGAAACTCTTTTACGTCTGACCTTATTGAAAAGCGTACGATCTCTCTTCATTGTTAGGTTCCTATCAGGCTAAACACGCGCGGGAAACGTAAATTATAAAAGAAACCAAAAATAGTTTTCTGGTGATTCAATTCCAAGCCACTAGATGTCGTGCGCCAGTTCGAAGCACTCCAATCGGAAATTCAGTTGCGAAAATAAAGTCGTCTCTATTGATAAAATCCTTAAAATAGCTCGAATTTCATTTCTCTGTACAAGTACAGAAAAATTTGAAACGCTGTCCAAGGAATTGCAATCCTCCCCCCCCCATGTGCTGCCTAGGTAACCCGGATGGGCAGTCTTATTAAAATGGAGTAAAAAAGAGCGTTTTTTTACGTTTCATATTAATGAGGTTGGTAGCGAGTTTCATTCACACACACAC
Source organism: Trichonephila clavipes (assembly GCA_019973935.1). NCBI lineage: Eukaryota > Metazoa > Arthropoda > Arachnida > Araneae > Nephilidae > Trichonephila > Trichonephila clavipes. The sequence goes on from BMAU01019987.1 coordinate 156,057, forward strand.
AGTGCCCATGTCATCCATTCATAAAAACGTCAGCAAGCGAGACGGCTTCCCGTTGGTCGGTTCGTGAGTGGAGAGTAAGCAGTAGGGGCGCTGCTTGTTCCAACCTCATTCGAGTCAGAGCTCTCCTCCGAGTAACAATTGGAGGTGATAGTGCACTTTTCGTCCGCTACGTCGCATGGATAATCGTAGAAAGTGTACGAAATTTTGAGTGCCCCGGTTAAGATGCTGGATTAGACGATGTCGAGTCTTCGTGCGTGATCGCTTCGGCCTTTGGGTCATCCGATGGATATTTTGAGCGGGTTGTCCCGACATCATGTAAAAAATACGGCGGTGTAACGCTTCGTGAGCGATTCTGCACGTCGTTGGCTACATGGAACAAGATGGCGGAGAGACTGACAATATTGTGGCCGGCCAGCGCGATTTCATAACTCTTGCGCAGCCGAGACCGGGCACGGCTCGCAGGCAGAATGAATACATTGAGACTCCGCCCGGCCCGAACTCCCGGCTCCCAAAGTAACGGCCAAGACACGATTAAAAGACGAGAATGAGTTGTGCCGCGGCAGGCCGAAGACCCGTCAACCGCCGGCTATCACTGCCCAGCCGACGGTCAAGAAGGACAATGCGGTGGTCAGTGACGGGCCGGCGGACGTCCCTGACCACAACGACTCTATCATCTGCCGTCAGTGTCGTCGGTGCAAATGTGAGGCTTGCCGTAACCCGAGGCACTTGCCATCCAAGTGGATTTGCAATAACAAGTGTCTGTGTTCGGCTTCCAACATAGTGGATTACTGTTCGTGCATGTGCTGTGTCCGGGGCTTGTTCTATCACTGGGCCAAAGACTATGAGATGGATACCGATGTGTCGTGCGCCGACCAGCCGTGTTCCTGCTCGCCCCACAAAAGGTTGCTGAGGTGGGGCTGCCTTGGCCTACTGGCCTTGCCTTTGCCCTGTTTATGCTGTTACTGGCCCCTGCGAGGCTGCCTGAAAGCTTGCGAAGGCTGCTACTCGAAGTGCACAGGCCATGGGTGCCGATGTGCCCCACCACACAGGACTGAGCAGGCCCCCGAGAAAAAGCTCCTAGACTCCAACTCGGACTGTTGACTCCTTCACATTTCTCAACAGCTTCGTACCAAAGAGTTTTGCCTCGCAACGACCGGTGTCGTTATGTTTAGTGTGCTTTTGTAAGTGTGTGCGAATGAATCGAATTCAGTGCTTGTGAATGCATCGTCGCATCTGGATGAGTGGGAAAGCGTAAGTCAGCATTCAAACGTATCTTTTAAGGGAAATAAAGCAAAATCTCTACTCATTGCTTCAGGAACAATTCATTCATAGCTGAGTTTGGAATATATCAAAGTGAGCTTTTTTGATATCATTTGATAGATCCCATGTAATTTATTTTCAAAAGTTGTAATGTTTTCTTACAAAATTAAGTGCTTTGGGCAGCTGATACTATCAATTCTCTGATATAAATTACTACTTTCTTCTTTATTGATAGACCAGTATGAAATTTATGTTTTCTTGTGTATTTCATAATTCTTTAATTGACAGCTAAAAAAATTCGTCCATTTAAAGAAATTTTAAGTGATTTGTGAAGTAACATATATTTATTGTGTGTTAAATTATGATTTATAAGAGCTAATATATTAATGTTTTTGAAAGTAGGGGCGAATGGTTTGTTTCACCCATGTTTGGATCATCTCTATAAAATTTCTAAGTGTTTCATTGTCTCTTAAATAATACTCTTTCCTTAAATATATAGCATTAGGAATAACTTTAGTGTAGTATACAATTTTGTGTTAGGTTTAGTGATATCAATTCTATTCATATATACAGAAATCATGTTAGGATTTAAATATTCAATTCTTTTTACTACATGTTGAAGTTTTTTAATAGTCTATTTCTGTTGAAGCATGTATTTTGTCCATTACTTGTACATTTCAAACTGGGGAACGAAACTGAACTGATGGCAAAAGGAGCAATGTAGGGCTGGTTTTATTGTGAATAAATTTACAATGTTTACAAAAGTAACAATACAATAAAATATATTTATTTTAATCTATGATCATATTAAATTCAAGGCATTTATTAATGTTACATTTTTTTTCTTGGATAATTTCCACTTAAAAGTTAATGAAAAATAATGTTTTCATGCTAAATGCTTTTACAATGTTCTTAAGTTGCTAATATTTGAAATTTATAAATTATTGCAGTTGGTAATTTATCAGATGTAGACCAGATAAAAGGCAAAATTTCAATTTTTTTTATTAAAAACTTTAAAAATGTATCGATATTTTGTTATAAAATGAATCGAAACTACTCTGCTACTTTTTAATTACAAAGTTATTTTAAGCTTTTTAAACTAGAGTGTAATTAATTTTAATAACTGATGTATTGTAACAATCTTAAATTAATTTTGCTCCATCCTCCTATTAATTACAATAAATTTCATACAGTGTGAAATATTATCTATCATAATAGTTAACACTTATTTTTGGAGTTTTTCTAATAGTGTTTTCTTTGAATTCTTTCATAAATCATTGCTAAAGATTGTAATTAAAGTATATTTAATTTTTCAAAGGACAATTGCACTTCTGAATAATGAATTTTTTCGTGTATATATTTTGCAATTATTAAAAGTAGAAATTTTTTTATCAGCACAGTTGTTATTTATATATTTTGTTTTAATTATCCTATTTGCAGAGAAACTTGATTAGTCATGTTGATAAAGATGCTCACAATAATCCTCCTATGAAATTTAGAATTCTCTTTTATTTTTACTTATCTTTTATCATAATGTTCATACATACCTTAGCTTGTTTATTGCTTGAAATTTTATTATAAAAATAATGCAATAGTATAATATTTAACATTAGAATTGGTTTTTAGATAAGAGTCTTAAAACTTTTTTTTTAATGGTTGATTTTTGGAAAAAAAAGATTTTTAGAGATTTTTTTTTAACGCCATAGTAAAACAGAAAATATCTGACCAAAATTTGATTTTTAAAAAGTATGATACTAATAAGAATTTTATGATTTTTGTTTATTAAATTTTTGCAGCCTTTATATTTTATGAAATTTTTGACAATTTTATAGGTTGAACATTAAAGGTTAATAAAATTGTAATAGTTACAATTCAAAATTGGAAAATTTTCAAAAAATGTAAGAAATTCATTTTTAAATTCTTGTTACATATTTCTAGATTGTGTTCCTATGTTTATACGTGAGAGATTTTAGTAGAATTTTTTTAAAAATATGCTTTTAGAGTACACAAAAATAATTTTTATGCTGCTGTTGTTTCTGCTTACATGGAACATTATATCAGCATGTATATACATTTTGAGGGCAAAAAAGAATTTCAGTAAAAAAAATGTAAATATATGAATACTTTTGAAGCATTATTATAGCAACATATTGGAGAAAACTCATGTAAATAAGTCATTTTTGTACTAAATTTAACATCTAAATAATGCAACTTTTGTAGAATTAGTCTTTGCCTTACACTGTAACATGTATTGTATGTATGTGCATATATATATATATATATATATGTATATATATATAGGTATACTTTAACTATACTCATTAATTTTTTAGTCCTTTTAAATTTATTTCTATTTAAAATTTTAAATCTTAATTATTGAATTTTTGAAATTTTATGTGTAATAGTTGTAAAGCTTTTATGTAACTTTTTTTTTTGTATAAATTCCTCAACATAAGTTTTGGTAACCTTGTAATATCCTTCTTTATTACTCTCTAATGATTATAAATTTAATCTTAATGATTGCCTTTTTTTTATCATTATTAACAAGATTAGACACACACTAAATGCTTCTTAGATATTTTTAATTAACTTATCCATCAAGATAGAAATGCTGACGTAAAATGAAACCTCCATTAAAAATATGAGAATAAGTTAAATGGTTACAGTTTTTATATTGTATCAATGAATTTACTTTCTGTTTAATTTTATTAAGATGTCATCTATAAAAAGCAGATTTACATTCCTCAAAGTTTCTTATTAAATAATCTCAGGATTAGAATTGAGACCTTTGCAAAACTAAATTTTCATCAAGATAGTTTTAGCGTTTTTTATTAGTAATTAGAAGGGAAAGTATATAATTTGGTGTTTAACTTGTATTTTAAAAATAGGCGTTTTATTTATAGATATCCAGAAGTTCGTTCTTTAATATTTAATCATTAAGTTTAGTTCAATTTCTTTTAAAATATTGATAATTGTAATTTTTCTACACTTTATGGAAATATTTAACTTTAATTCAAATATCCAATAACGTTCAAGTATCTATAGGTTCGTCATTTCATGAGGGTTTTTTTTTTAAATTTACGAACTATTTCCATTTTTCCAAAAGTATTAGTACTGCCATTTTTTTTTAATATATGTTAGTTATCAAGTATGTTTTTCTATGGTTCATAGGTTATTGAAAGTTTTGCCCCATCAAAATAGTCTCAGCAGACAAAAAAATAAGCACCCATACCTTTTCAGTTTCATAAGCTCTCATGTTTTGTTATTATTTTCTCCGAATATAACACAAATATTTGCATACCCTTTGTTTTTCGTCTTTCCCTTTTAATTGGAACATAGGAGAGGGGGTGCCAGCTCAGGTGTCGTCCACGTCACTTGACCATGGTTCAAAATTACGTGGTCCGTCGCCAAAAGCCCTCGTGTAGCTAAACAGTGCGACGTTAATATTCACTCACTCACTCACTTTTAATTGGAACATTTTCGCGAAACGCATTTCAGCGAAATTGCGTTTTATTGCATCAATCTCAAGTATTTCATTGATGTTTAACATTATGAAGTAACCTTTAATATCTTTCTCTCTCTCTCTCTGCCTTCTGTTTTTTTTTGTTGTTGTTTTGTATATATTATACCTACAATTTAATTAATCGTTGTTTAACTATTTTCTGATAAGCAAGTTATGAATTTGTCGATGTGTTAAATCATTTTTCAAAGTTTTCTTCTCAGTGGCAGATGTGCAAAAATTAACAAAATATCGTATTTTTCATTGATTTTTCGTCCTATAATGCTTTCTTACATTTTGAAACAAACTCGCATCCTGTATTCTTCCTTATTTGAACATTAACGCTAAATGCGAAAAAAAAAAGTAAAAATACTTTAACATGCACATACATAATCACAACCAATTAACATGTGTTTAAGATGGTTTATAAATAAATATAGAATGTTAACCAGGTAATCTGTTATTTAATGGAATCTAAATATATTTAAAACTGTTAATTTCAAATTTTTGTTTTCTCAGCTGTCACTTGCGCGCGCGACATAATTTTAAGTTTCTTGCAACGTAGTCACTAAACATACGCACAAAAAAAAAAAGCCACATGCGTTTATCCGTTTCCTAATTGTTTTCAGTTTTATTCCAGAAATCAGTCGAAATACCCAAAGCTGGCACGAGTATGGTGTAAACCGTAAATCTAGATTACTACAGTTCTTTGACTGGCAATGACAAAAACGCGGAGGTGAGCGAATACGTTCAGCTGTTTTGTCAGAACCGATTTTCGTTAAATGCGTACCTTTTCGTAATGCTTTTGAAACATCCAATCATCATACCCACGCAAAAATCCACATCCGCTCAACACACAAGCTGTGGCGAAGGCTGTTTGCGTAACATTACCAAATAGTCTGTCCTGATGTTACTAGCCACGTGAATTACTCAAAGTTTAATTGTGTCCTCTAATACCGATTACCATAGTCTGTGCTGAAACTTACAAATGTGCTTTATGTTTATTTGGGACGTTTTTACGCGAATCACATTTTCATTGTGACCGTCTTCTCAACTTTCATTAATGAATCCCCATACTACTACTACACGTACGCCGGAAAAGTCCCAGTTTTTCCATTTAAGTGTCGATCGTAGAAAAGTTTTTTCTCCTCTCTTTTTTTTTCTCTCTCTTTCCTCCCCCTCCCTCTCTTTTTTTACAAATTATTCTTAGAAACGCTGACAGTTTGCAACTCAAAACGCTCTAGCTTGAGTGTTGCTGTTTGTAATCATTTCCAATGTTCTTTGCTTTGTTTTGCACTTATTGTTACGAATTGATACTGCATTTTTATTAAGGAGTACATATTCTATTATACATGCACGCCTGAACTGTGCTACTTTTTACTTTAAAATTACGTTGCTTAACTGTCATAGGAAGTTTTTTTTCTTTCTCCTTAGTATATTTTAATTATTGTACTTGTGTATGTATAATCCGGTGTATTTGTATAACCTTTCACCCAATTACTGCAAACGTTACTCTTTTCCTATGATTTCATCTTGCATTTGTATATATTTGCATGTATTACGCATTTTTTAAAAGTATGAATCGATGTGCAGAAAAGTAGTTAAATATTTTTTTCATATGATTAATTTGAGTGCTGCGCTTTATGATCTATTTCTTTCCTACGAAGACTTTCATTTTCTTTCGAAAAGAAATGTCATTAGTTGTAATTAATTAAATTCATTTAGGCTAAATCAACTTCGGAAAAAAAAACACCTTTCTACTTAATGTAATTACTAATTTTTAACTGAAATAGTCTTTTATTTAAATAAAATATTTTTCGAATCGCGATAATTTCTCCGTTTATTTAATATTAATCTAATTTTTCAAATTGCAATATGTACCCAACTTTTAAATATTTTTAGCCCTTGAACTTCGTCGTGATGTTAATCTTTAGCACCATTTCTGGTCTCTCCAAACAGATTCTGTTGGATTTTTTTAATGCATCGAAGCGTTTTCGATGTAAGTTATCACGACATAACTTGATAGAGTTTAGTTCTGTATTAAAATGCATTGTTTTCATTGTACCCTGCTAAGAACACGTGCCTTATTATGATTTTTAATTGCCTTTTCCATCTTTTTGCCGCGCTCATATGTAGCGCTTTTGCATGACTTCTTTCTGTTGTTTCTTTAGATAATTGTATGGAGTTTGAATTGTGATATCTTTAACTAGTCATGATGATATTCTGTTTTCATTAAGGAATTTGGAAATATTTTAAAAAGGATGTATTGAAATGGAACAGGTCTTGCAAAAAAATGAGCTTAAATCATGCAATATGATTTTTTAGTATAGCTACTCGTTAATTAATTCTTAATTTGGTATAGCTATAGGTTAAACACAACATTAATAGATACTTTTCTAGATTAATATAAAGCCCTGTTTATTATTTCATAATAATTAGAATATTTTGAGTATTGCACATTATTTTTTAAGTGTACTTCATATTATTTTCAGCGTATAGGAGATAGAAGTATAATACATATATATATAATGTTTAAGGAGAAGTATTCTGTCTGTATTCTTTTTTTCTTGCACCTCATGATTAGTCCTGGGAAAGCATTTTCCTGTAATAAGCAAGTTGAGATTCAGGTTATAATACTTGTAGTCTATTTAGCGTCGTGTTCGTGTTGTCAACGATCTCATTGTAGTTTGTAGTATTACAATTACGCTAGAGGCTTTTTTTTTCTTTTAAATTTCCGTATTTTGAAATGAATTAAGTTAGTTTTTAGCATCGTTTAGGAGGTTATTTTTTTAGTTCAGAATATGAGGGAATGTGATCGGAAATAAATACTTTCCGATATTGTCGGCTTTCATTGATCTTATCCATGTTAATACGGTATTTTGTTTTTAGGCCTGTATTTCCTTTTTTAAAAAAACATTTCTGTTGATAGTTTTCATTATTTATAGGTACAATTGTCCAAGTAATTATTCTGATAGCGCGATTTCTCTTTGGACGTGAAATAAATTACTTTATTATAAGCAAAATAAGACCACGAACATTTTTAAATCGCTCGCATGTCACGTAAATTTTTCTTATAGTTTTCGATATTTTCTCCTCATATCTACAATTTTGTCATTCCTTTATTAAAACGATGATATATATTTAGAAATTATTTGATCATTTTATAATTTTTTTTTTCATTTAGGAAAAAAAAATTGTCAAAAATAATGATTTTTCTCTTAAGCTTACCAACTGCAATAATTTTTTTAATGTAAAATGTCATGATTTTATTATTAAACTGATATATTAAACTGATTCAAATTTTATAATTTATATATATAAAAAAAGGAATACACTGTAAATATTAATCACTTTTGCTTATTACAATAAAAAATATTTTAAATAATTTTTATATGACTGATGTTAATGGAAATCACTTAATTTTTAACTACTTTTGTTTTGCTGGAACGTTTACAATTATTTGTTTTTCAAATCAAAATTTGTAGAGATTGTTTCTGTGTATTTTGCCATCACTTCACCAAAAAAGGTAGATTGGAGGTCTACTTGTAATATCTTCTTATCTAGGTGTGCTTGTTTTTTCATCTAGTCTCTGCATTATCAACATAGGACATAAATCTCAAGTGACTGGTTATCAGTAGAAAGGACACAACATGGGTATACCAGTATGGTGTCTTAGCTTTTTAAAAATTCTGTTATTGCAAATTTTTGCACTTTAAAAGCTCTTCTCTTAATTACAGCAGAAATAGACTATTTAAATCTTTTATTTACATGCAAAATCTATGTAAAATACTTAAAGATGCTATTTATGTATAAAGAATAAGCAAGTTATAATAATTATACTCATGAAAAGTGAAATCTTGCTGTCTTTTGCTGTTTTATATTAACTGTGATTATTTAATTATGAAAATAGATATACAAATTTATAGCTTTAATTGTAATACTCATTTTGCATTTTAGAAATGAAAGAAATTTTCCTGTATATTTCAATATTTGTTTCTGTGTTTATAGATTAAATAACAATGCTTTCTTTAGAAATATTTCATACTCTGGTTTGAAACTTTCATTCCAGTTTTTTCTTTGTAGATGCTTTTTTATAGATTTAAATTTTATGAACTGTATTTTAATGTGGATATTTTCCAAACTGTGTACTGAGCTTGTGAAGTTTTTTGACTGAAGTATGAGCATTGTTCATTTGTAGTGCCCTAAAATACTCATTTTGACATTTTTTTTTCATTTGTCATCCTGCTCGCTTTCTCATCTCACACACATGATCATTGACATTCACTAATCATTCATATTGAATATAAACCTCATATAAGCAGCTAATATATGTTAACTACTGCAGAATTTGGATTTAAAATCTAAAAAAAAATTAGAAAATGGTGTCAGTCAATGATTATCAATGTTACATGTAGTTTCAGCTTCCACTTTGTATCTATTATGCCAAAATTGTCTCCATTTATGTGAAGATTTTGTTTAGTATTCTATATTATATGTGTGTAGAATAACTGCTACTTACATCGTAATCAAAAAAAATATTGATATAAAAGTGCTCTGGGATCGTGACTGCTCAAATTTTGATTTAGAAAAAAAAAATGAAGGTATATTTTTCTGATCCAAATTGTCTCTTCATAGGTTTTTTTCCCATAATTTTCATGACAAAGATTTAGCAGATAAGATTTTTAGGTAAAATTTTTATATAGAATCACAGTGCTTTGTATTTTTTTTCCTTTCAAGTGCAAATAAGAATAGAATGAATTTTTTTTTAATTCAATTTTTTTTATTTAAAAAGTGCTAGATTTAAATATCTGGAATGTAGTGCATGCTATATGAGGATAACGTCTTGTAAATTGTGTTAGAATGCTGATGCAGAACCCCATCGTATGTAATCAAAATATTGTAAGTCAATGGTTCTAAATCAGTATATTTACAAAACCAAATAAAAAAAATGATAGCCTCAGAGCTATGTCGAAATGTAGTCAAATGAATGTGTTAAATACATTATTTAATTGTATATATGAACTAAATTGAGTTATATTTTTTATAGTGAAATTTCACAAAAAAATATTGTTACAAAGCACCATTTGATTATTTATTGATTCTCATTATACAAAGTTATAAAATTGTATTTCTCAAAGAAAAGATGGAAAACTTGAATTTCTGTGGATATATATAGAAGAGTATTCTTCAAATTTCATTAATATTTATTTTGGGGAAGAAACACTGAATCCTATGCACTTATTGAGTTAGAACATTTTTTTAATGGTCAGTGGATAAAAAATGGATCATGTAAGATATATTGTTTCAATTATTTTGATCTTTTTGCAATTAATTAAATCTATTTGTCATTCATCATTGTTTGTAAACAGAATCAAGTCTTTTGTTTTATCCATATTGTCCAGATGGTGTAAATTTTATCAAATGTATTTGGCTCCATTTAATAACTAGAATTAACTGGCTGCACTTCAAAATCTGTATATATGTTACCGAAAGGAGCAGAACATCTTGTCAAATGATATTTATTGTGTAATATTTGCGCTATATTTCAGAACTATTTTATATGAGAAAATGTTATATTTATTTCCAGTCGGTACAAATGTTGCCTGAGGGGCTAAATTGTCAATAAAATCCACTGTAGTCTTAACTAAGTGTATGCAGTTTGCTTTGTCTCCCATTAAAGAAGTATCTTATGAAAATGGAATGATTTTTTTTTTATATAAGTTAATCATACAAATTAAATAATTTATATGTGCAGTAAACCCTTGATTATTCGTCTTTGAAAAATGTATTATAAACATTTTTTTGTATGTATTTTTCCTTTAAAAGATTTGTGATATTCAATATGAGAATTTTTGGTAAAATTTTTCTTGCTTTTCTCCTGTTTATTTTTGAACAATAATTTGTATTTTATTGCTTTTATAAGAGTATACAATACTTGGTTATTTTTTCAAAAAGTTACTTTTATAGAATTTTATATTTTTACTATTTTTAATTGATCTGTTCAATCAGCTTTCAAATGGACGTCTAATGAAGAGTTTACTGTATAGAAACATAAATAATACAGCTCTTGTTTTCACTGAGCAAATGTATATATTAAAATTCTTAAATTCTTTTTAAATGCTCACACAGAGTTTGAAAAGACGTCTCCCCTCATTTTTCTTTCACTTGTATACTGAAAGTTGACTTTTTTTTTAAGCTAGCACTTTCAGAAAACAATTACTTACAGTATTGAAGCTAACTTTATTTTTTTATTAGTAGCATTTTAGGGGTTACAAATAAATTTTAAAATTACATTATTTGATATCTTAATTAATCTAGCAAATACATAAGCTAATTTTTGTGTATTTTAATAGGATTGCAGTCTGGTTGTCAAATTTAAAACTGAGAATTGTTTTGACAATTGGAAAAAAAATTCATTTAGTTGATGGGCAAGAATCTGAAAAACAGTTTAGATTTAAATTATTTTGACATTTTTTGTTTAATAATTAATTTAATTTTTTAAAATGCTAACATAGAAATTGAATATATGAAGAATAAACATACATGCCACACATATTCAAAAAAAATTTTTTTTTTTAATTTAACTACTTTTAAACCTTCAGCATTAAATATAAAGACCTGATAGAATTTTATAAAAATAAATTTTGATAACAAAATCCATAATATTATATTCTGAAATAACCATCTAATTAATTTCTTCTCATCTAACACTCAATATTAACTTTCTTAAGACAATATCCTTTTTAGGACTATTGTTAGTCCATGTATGATAGGTAAGAATAAATACTTTGTGTCAATCAAATAATACTTATTGTATGATGTTTAAGTACACACACACACACCTTGGATCTTTGATGAATATAAAGATCACCTGAATCTGTGTAAGTTAAATAATATTAAAATACCATATTTGCTTTTTTTTAATTCATAAATGATTTTTTTTCATGACATTAAAGTAATTTAAAAATAATAATGAAAACAAATTTAGCTCAAAAGAGTTTTAGTTAAAATAACACCATAGAAGAATTCCCCTTTATTTGATGATTTCAAGTAACTGGAAATTATCAACTAATCTAGGTAAGTATTGTTACTTTAGGGAAGGATTGATTAAGAGGAGGGTCTACTTCTGTGCTCGTAGTCTATAAAATGTGACATCTTAGGGTCAGAAATACTACTGAACAATTTTATTAAACATATGACCAACAGGATGGATATTTAAACAAAAAATATTCTATAGCTAATTGATTTTTATTTATTTCGTTTATTAAAAAAGAAACTTCATATTTTTTTTACAATCCCGATTACAAGATATTCAATGTGAATAGTCGATACATGGTTTTTAATAAAATTTGTTTGACAGTTTGGAAGAGCAAATAAATATGTAGGTTTGGGTTTTTGCCCCTTAAATACTGTCTGAAGTGAAATCAATTTTAGCGTGAAGTATTTATTTACGAAACAGTTCCAAGACTCTTAATTTCAATATTGATTGCACAATCTAAATACATTTGAAATGTTTTCAATATTCACAAACATCAATCTCGTTAAGAAAATCAATCCCATGCATGTAATTCGAATATATATCTTAGATAATATCATATACACTAATAATATCATATAAAAAAGTTGCACTCTTGAAATTAAACGCAAGCGTGACTTTCGAATAAACTATTTATGACAAAGAGTACAGCACATCTCTGTGTATGAAGACATGTCTATATCCAAATCAACGCTGAAGGTTAAGCCAGAAACGTTAAGAATCAAGGATAACAGGTGAGTAAGGAAGCTATCCATGAATGGAACAGGATTTCACCCACTCTTCCTCTAGTATTTGTCTCCAATGCGCTATGGTAGTTCGAAATGTGTAAGTATATTTATATTTCTTTGAATCAAAATTTTGTTTGCCTATTTTTCATGTTTTTAATTATTAATAAGGTGTTATATTTTCCAAATTCACACAAGTGTTTCAGAATGTAGAGTTGGCGCTTTCACTTATGTATGTTCTTGTAAATGAAATCTAGTGTATTTATTATAAACTTGTTGGATTGTTTCATTACTCCATAAACAAACTATCACTATCTTGTATGATTGGTAGTAATCAGATTTTTTATCCGGACGTTAACCTTGTAGCGGTATTGACATGTGCGATAATGTAATCCCTCCATCTTGAACGTAACTGAAACTAAGAAATAATTGATGTTGAGTTTATTAGTAGAGTAATGTAAAAAATCCAGCACAAAACCCTTAAATATTGCATTTTATTTATTGATAGCGTAAATGTGAATAATTTTTTTTTTAAATATTTTTAAAATGACATGCCTTATAAGTCACCTAATTTTAATGACAGCAAATCTAATGTACAATAATTGCCTAAAATCGTCAAAAACTAGATTATTTTATCTAAACGTATTATTTCTGTTGTATGGTAATTTTTAATCAAGTAGCAAAAGTGAAGTTACGGAAATGGTGATCACATTTGTTTTTTCTCCTTAAAAATTAGTTTATTTTCAGCTGAAGTTCTTGAAGAGCATGCGTTATGTCCAGATGTTAAAAGATATAAAAATTAAAATGTTTGGTAAGTGATTTTTGTATTTTTTAACTCATATTTACTTCTTTTTATGTACTTTCTCAGTTAACTATCTGTTTTTCTCAAATTCTTTTCTTATGCCTAACAAAATATCTTATTTATACATTACGTTCTACATTTCGTTTTTGTACCACAAGACATCGTATCCAGATATATGGAATATATATGTATGTAAATATCTATCTATGTATTCACTTGCCAATTTGGTCTTAAATTCGTGCGTAGGCTCGCAAAGAACGTCCCCAGTAGCTGCGAATGCACAGGAAGTCATGATGAGCCGTACTGCAATTAGGCTGCATTCAATGGCTCTCACGCCAATATGGCGTACAGCTGCGTGGGTTGCGGGGGTCGACTCAAATCTTAGATTAGATCTTCCTGTCGTCAATTACAAAATGAGACTTCCTTTTGTACTGTCTTTGTCTCTCTCTTTGCCATGATACTGACCTCTTCGCGTGTTTTTCTAGTCTTCAATCCTTTTGAAAAAGTTTCGCATGAGTTTTATGAGACCTTCGCCACACACATTCGCAGTCGGATAAAATTGCACTGGCTGGCAAGAAATTGTTACCTTAACTATAGCAAACTAGTTTTATTTTCGTTTGCTCTTTTCGAATCGCAATCGAGATAAATGAATTTGGACGCTCCCATTGTCATCTGTAGGCCCACGCAAGAGCTAATTCTATTTATTTTACGGAAAAATGTAACACTATGCAATCTGTTATAGAAATAAAAAAAAACCCGGTTAGTCAGTTTTTTTAACATTTGATATCGGAATTATTTCGCTTACCCCCTCCCCTCTCTCCCCAGAATTTTGGTCATACATTTCCTTTGGGGTAAGGGATTATTTTTATAAATCACATTTCCTAATACTTCGATCAAATTATGCCTCCTGGTTATGAGCCCAAAATGGCGATTCCTGGAATTACTTTTGGATGTATTTAGCTCTTGACCCTTCTTTCGGTTCTTGCCCTCGTAAATGAATGAACTTTTCAGGAAACTTTCTTTTCTACTGTAATCGTTTTTCCTCTTAGTAAAAAGCTTGCTCGAATTTCTTTAAAATGAAATTTAAAAACTTTATTCTCATTCAAATACTAGTTACGCCATTTTGGTTATTCTTTGTTTCCCAACACAGTTGCCTGAACCAGTTCATTTCCCGCCAAGTACGTACGCGTGATTGTATATTCTATTGCGTAGGAAAATTTAATATATTGAATTTTATGAATCTATTTTTGTGGGCCGTTTGACTTTGAAGTCTTCCTTGAGATATTATAGCTTTGAACTTCTTACCGTCTTCAGTTCTTAAAAAAAAAAGAAAAAAAATCGAGACGGAAGAATTTTCAAACTCTACGAGCTTGAGTACAAATCAAACAAATTTTAGTGTATTATGGAAAATCATAGTCTAGTCGCTTGTATGTGATTACGTAATGTATATTGTTTGTCTATCTGCGTGATTCTATAAAGGTACCTAATGCACTTCTTTCTAAACTTAAAGTTCAAACTAATCAGCTTTTATAATTTTAAATGTGTAATAAAATTACCGAGTTATTTTAAATTCTTTGTAATGTTTTTTAGTATTTAAGATTAATGTAAAAATAACAAAGCTAATATTTTTGACTCTTAATATTCTAGTTACAGAATGTAATGTTCTTGATATTTGGGAGGACACTTTTTAGTTATGTAACAAAATTAACATTTGCATTTTTCTAAATTATCTTTTGTTATGATTTATTTCAATTTTTTTCTATGTTTGTTTACAAAGGCTTTAAATAACGTATGTTGTAAATTTCTTAATTTTAGATTAACAAAAAAAGTGTATTTCAGAGATTGTAAAATGTAATAAAATTTCATTCGAGCAAAGTCTGTTCTTCAACATATATAAAATTCATCTTTGTGTGAAGATGTTATTTATTGTTCGAATATGTCATTAAAATATCACTACTTAATTGGTGTTTCGATGATATCTTACACGTTAGACTTTAATTTTGATTTTATTGCGAATAACTCATTTGAAATTCAGACTTTGCTGTTTGAGATTTTAATGCGTATCCTATTTATTTGTGTTTGAATACAGAGTCATATTATGAATCTATTAAGAGATATTGTGTGATACCACTATGTAAATATGTAGAAATGTAAAAGTTGTAAATACCTGCACTATGTAAATAAGTCATGTAATTTATGGCAGGAAATGCTTGCCGTGTGTGAAGGATAGATGTGCGTATTGGCACTGTATTAGTTTTCAATTGACAAAAATAATTTAAGATAAATAAACATATTTTTCACTTTTATGCGCTTTTTTTCTTCAACGCCCCTATAGGATATTTTTATCACAATCTTGACGTAGGAATTCTTTTTGTGAGCAATTAAACTAGTCTCGCTTTGTGTAATTTTAATTTTTAAAATATAAATAAAAGCGTATCAAGACAAAAAAATCAGTTATGCTATATATTATATTAGCTAAATGTCATTAATTTTTACACTTGATTCTGAATAGAAGTAATTTTTTTGTCAGTAAATGTAAATCACGCACGCGTTTAACGTATTCATTGTGTTTTACTTTATTACAACAGTTTCTGTTCATGAATATTTTGCTAATGTGGTAAATTTTCATCTTAAATTATTTAATCTAATATTTAGATAAATCATAGCTTTTAGTGTATCACTTAGAATTGTTGGTATGAAGGTGATACACTCTAATTAGAAGAATTAAAATAAAAAAATTATAGTTTTTCAGTTGTATTCATTTTTAAATTGCAAAGCAAATATGTTTTTTTAAGTGGAAAATCACTTATGGTGAGCATTTTTTTTAAGGAGAGAAATTCAAAATCGAGCTTGCTGTTAAGTTGTTTAATAACCAGCTCAGTTCATTAACTTTTTCACTTGCGGTAGTGTTCGCTTAACTTTTAACAATATTATACAAAAAAGTGAATTTAGAAAAATGGCGGAAACAATATTTTGGTAGAAATATGAAATTTATTTTTGAAGAACTTGCATGTTGTAGGGGACGAGAATATCCAAGAGATGAAGAATTTATAAAACCTTAATTAATCTTCCATTTGCCACAAATCCACGCAGCAGCTTGAACGAATAATTCTGTAAAGATGGATTTTCTTCAGACAGGTAAATGGTTCTATATTTATTTTTAAAATGCATTGAAGTTTTCTTAGAAAAACTCGTTTTCGTCTTGTATAAGCAGAAAAAAATTTCTTATACTTGATAATTTTTTTTTCGAATCAAGATTTATCTCATTGAGATTCCTATTTGATCATTAAGTAACTAACTATATACGTATTTTAATATACTTTTTAAAACTTAATCTATACGCATAAAATCGTGGGTCGATTTAGCTAATAAAGATGAATATGCGCTTTTAAGCGGCTAATTAAGGACTAGCTTTAATATATTTTAGGCTGCCTTCGCCAAATGTACAAGAGCCTGTACTAGTTATTTTCAGACAGAAAGATGTTCCAAATTTTATGAAAATTACTTGTTTATATGATAGCGTTTTTAAAATATTCCAAAATATAATTAATTTTTCATTTTAACGTAAATGGACAGCTCATTTAGCATTACGATATAGGTGAAAAAGCGTGCAAAACACATTTTATACCAGAAAAAAAAATGAGCTAACTCGTTTCTAATGAGTAGTATGCTGTTCTTTCTCTGTATAGGATAGCGAAGCCAGAATATAATAATGTTAGAGTACTCTTTTATCTGAAAAAAATGTTCCCAAACTGGGTCCTATTCTTTTAACTTAACGCGAAGACAGCCAGTGCAAATTCAATATTACGACTGATGATCAATATAAAATATTCGAAATTATAACATTTTTGCCATCTAGAACGAATTCCTTTGTACGTAGCACTTAATGAAGATCTCTAAATTCTGTTGAAATCTCATAAAAAGTTTCCGCGTAAAAAAAAAGGCCATTAAATGCACTTTTTTGTTCGAAGTGTCAATGTTACTCAAAAATTTCCATTTCTTTTCCCATTAACGTTGACTTCTTTTTAAGGTAAAGATCCATGCTTTAGGTCACTGCAGTAAAAAAATAAATAAAAGCAGATTTGTCGATTCGGGCGACGGTTTTAGAACGTGTGGTGCATAAAAAAACCAGGCGTTAGTTTATCCGTCCGTTGATGTAGAAATAGCTTTTATTTTATCTTGGAAACTTGATCCGTGGGCTGCGGTAGCCCAGTGGTTAAGGTATCCAACCATGGCAGGCATGTCATGAGTTCGATCCCAGTACCACTAAAGACCCGCCGTGTAGGGCAGCGATGCACGTTAAATCTGTCGAGAGCTGAAACGTCCTCCCGTTGGTGTGGTGTGGTAGTTAGGAGAGAGGGGTGCCAGCTCAGGTGTCGTCCACGTCACTTGACCATGGTTCAAAATTACGTGGTCCGTCGCCAAAAGCCCTCGTGTAGCTGAACAGTGCGACGTTAATATTAACTCACTCACTGGAAACTTGATCCAGCTGCAATACCTCATGTGTTTCTGTATTTTTACGTTGATGCTTTAAGTGAGATAGGTTGAATAATTCACATTATTTCATGAGTTTGTTGTGATAAAGTTATTCGTTGTTTTGGCTTCAATGACTTACCTAACCAAATGACCTGGAAGATTTTTGCTTATTAAAGTAAAGCAGGTAGACTCCATCTTTGATTACTGTTATTTTTTATAGCTGAAATTGATGAGTTTTTCTTTCCTGTTTGGGTTGAACATTCTTTAAATTTTGTTTCAAGAAAACACGATGTGTTCCGTTCAATTATCCAATTTAAAAATTTACCAAACTACTCTTACTTTGCAATTATTTCAATTGCATACACACACAGATTGGAAAAAAGGTTATTATTTTCAGTTAGTCTATCATTTACCGTTAGACAGATTTATATATCTTCAGTTTAAAGTTGTAAAAAATTTTTAATTTGCTGAGGCTTTATCATTTCTTTCATAGAAGTTAATACATTTATTTTGAATTTTTTAAAAATTAGAATTCAAATTTAAATTACACTTAGGGTTTTTGAGTTAGAATTAAAAAAGATTAATTGGTACTTCCTTTTTGGAGATGTAACTGGTTGATGTTTCAAATTCCATTTCCCAGTTTTACCTGCAACCAATTAATTCATTCCAATATTCATGAATTTTGTGAATATTAAAAAATGCATTTTTCATTTTATATGCTTCGTGTTCAAAATGTCTGTTTTTAACTTCTTTTAAAAATCAGTTTTATTTCTAGTTTTGTTCTTAGAATTTTGACAGTCATTAAGGATGTACGAGAACGTGAACTAAACGCAGAGATGAAAAATGCCTCAATTTTCATAAAAATTTGTTTATAATATATAGTGTTTTTAAAATATTTAATTTTTCCTCTTAACATGTAAAGAGAACTCATTTAGCATTACGGTTTATATATGAGAAACGCAAAACACATTTTATAAAAGAAATGTGTCAACTCGGATTAAAATGAGTAGTATCATAAAATAAGTGATTCTCTACAGGATGATGAAGCCAAAATACACTGCTGGACAATTGCTAAGGACGGATAACACTATCATCCATAGCAACCACAAAATGAAAGGAAGCAAAATGTGGAAAATTAGAATAAGTGCGGGATATTAGTAAGAAGAAGTATGAGTATGTAAATTTTTTTCCCACGTCTGTTCATCACGTGATAGCGTTCATAAGAGCTTTAAAGGTTTTGACGCGTGTGGACAGTTGTTGTTTCAAGTCAAAGTTTTACAGGAAAGATTTAATAGACGAACTTAAAATTTTTGGCATGTCTTCCCGACATCACATAGATGATTTTATGCGTGGCCGAATTATTGGAAAGATCGAAGAAGGGCGAAAAATAAGATGTTGCCAGGGAGTTCGACATCGCTCACAGCGTTGTTTCACGGCTGTGGGAGTCATTTAAAACTACTGGAATGTGTAGTAGACGGCACGGGGGAGGTCGTGTTAGAAGTACGACACCTGCAGAAGACAGATATATCGTCCTATCAGCAAAAAGGAACAGGCGCACCCCAGCTCAGCAGGTGGCAAATCAGTTTCTTGCTGCCTCAGGAAAGCAGATCTCCCGAAAGACTGTTGCCAGACGTTTGAGGGGAGGAGGACTATACGCACGCAGACCTGTTGTGTGTGTCCCATTGACCAGACAGCACCGTACTGCCCGTTTGCAATGGTGTCGTGAGCATCACAATTGGACTGAACAGGACTGGGCATGCGTACTATTCTGAGATGAGAGTAGGTTCAGTCTGTCATCGGATTGTAGACGCCAACTGATCTGGCGCGAGAGTGGTACTGCTTATCGTCCAGAAAATATCCAGGAAAAGGACCGATATCCGACATACAGTATCATGGTGTGGGCCGGCATCATGATCAATGGCCGCACTCGCCTACATGTGGTTGCGAATGGGACTATGACGGGCCAACGATACATTGATGAAGTTCTACTTCCTCATGTTCGTCTTTTCCGTGGTGCTGTCGGTGATAAATTTGTTTTTATGGACGACAACGCAACATGTCATCGAACACTCGCTGTTCAGGATTGTCTAGACAGCGAGGGTATTCAACGTCTCGTATGGCCAGCGCGTTCTCCAGATCTAAACCCCATTGAAAATGTGGGATGCTTTGGGAGGCAAGTTGCTGGTCGAAACTATCCTCCGACAAACAAGAACACCCTCATCCGTGCACTCACTGAGGAATGGGATAAATTGCCTCAACAGCTGCTGGATAATGTTGTGCAAAGTATGGTACGACGTGTGGAATGTTGCATCACACTCCACGGTGGACATATCCCGTACTGATACCTTTCTTTAAGGTGCCTGCTGACTTTTAGATGCATTGTTCCATTTCTCCGTACGCAGATCAAATGAACATTTTTTTTTCTTTCAGATGTTTCACAGCTTTTTTTGTACTTTCAGAACAATAAATATTCTTTATTCTAATGTCTGAACAGTGTGGCAACTATATTGTATCCTACTAGGCCTCATGTCTCGCTTAATGTTATGCTACATAGCAATTTGTGATCCGTCCTTAGCAATTGTCCAGCAGTGTATAATATTAACGCGTTGGGCTACTTTTATATCTGAAAAAATGCTCCGAATTCGGGTCCTATTCTTTAACATTAACCGAAGACAGCCTTAATTACATTTTTAGTGTCTTTTAAGTGAAGGAATTCATTGCAACACATTAATTAAAATATTATAAACTTTTTTTGAACGAATTGTACTATTACTCGCATATATAAAATCTGTTACAAATTACATTAGGATATATGTTAAGGCACCACTGTGTATTTTCTTTTTAACTGAATGCGTGCTTTAGATAAGTTAGGTTTGCGATTGGCTGTCAGATATATAAGTCCATCTTTTGTCATCAACAGATCACATTTAAAGTGGTTAATTTTCCCCATTATTTGTAACCAGATACTTTCCAAGGATGGAATCCTATTTGGCTCATTTTTTTTTCTTCGAAGTATCACATTAAAATGGGATTACTTTTGAATGCCAGTTCACATATGTTTTAAAGTACACATGTATGCAATTAAAAAAGTCGCTTATGACTTAACGTGTGTGTGTCTGTAGTACGCACAACTTTCTTTCAAGAGGTGTTCGCCCTTTCCTTTGTGCGTGACCTTTCGCGTTAACTTTCTAATCTACCTCGGGCTATGGAAAAGAATTGCCGATAGGTATTCGGATTACTTGTGTTGATTAACAGGAAACCTTAGAGTTCCATGATGTGTTCTTGCAAAATTGCTCAACATATCTATTTTTAATCTATGTGTTCAGCGTTTCAAATGTGTGATTAAGTAATTTAATCTGTTTTAATTTTGTTTGCAACGTGGAATAACCAGACAATATATAATTGAAAAGCAAAAATAAATAAATAAATAAAATAAGAAACTTGCTTGTGCTGGCATTTAAATTTGTGCCTACAGAATATCTCGTGTTAAAAATTATTCGCTCGAAATAATTTTTATTTTAGATTGCAGTTGGTTAAACTGTTCCACTTACTGATATGAAATAACCTGAATTCGACTTTTTCGTAGCGTAATCATGCGAATGATCAAATATAAATATGATAATTTTTTACTCAACTCAATATAACCTTGTTTTATGCTTCTAAAATGTTGAATAGTATTAGAAAGCACACACATACTATCTCTTGCGTACGTTATTAAAGGATAGAAATAAGTATTAAATTAGTGATGTTACACAGTCATTTGAAATAATTAGATTCAATGATATTTGAGTAAGATTAACCATCAAACAACTTGTTGTCCAATCCTTCATCAAGTTAGAGCCGAATATGTTACTGAGCACTTTCTTAGAACCGCATCAGGATATATTTATTTTCTTCGCGACCTGAAGAGAACAACTATTCCTGTTCCCTTACCTAATGTGCATTTGCCTTGAATCTAATTTTGCCACGAGCAGGCATCATTTAAAGTATGCTATCAAAAAGCTTTCGGCTAAGATTAAGGAGTGGTAAAAATATGTATAGGATATTGTGAGTTTTAATTTCTGGCTAATATTATTGTGGCCGCTAAATAAGCATTATCGATATTTTAAAATTTATGTTGTTGAAGAGAGTATTTGAATGTATCCACATTAAACATTCCTTGCTTGGATTTCAAATTAAATCTTCATATGATACATCAATTATTCGTAATTCCTTTTAAAAAAGGTTTTAAAAATGATTAGGTTCTTGTGGATGGATTTTATTTGAGTAAATTGTAAGATGTGGTGTTTTAATACTCTCTCTCTCTGTGTTTCGTTAATCAAATTATGAACTGGAATCATTCTAAAATACCGAGAAGCAAATAGCAAGAGGTGTATTTTACATTCTGACAAATATACGTGTTCTAATCTCTCAAATTGGGTGGGGGGAGTTCCTGATACTCGTTGTTGAAAAAAAACACTCTTCGTCAAACAAAAAAAATCGAATTCATCTTAGTTTTCCTGTTTACATTCGCGCGATATGACAAAGAGTTTATGATTACTTGCCGACTACTTTTGTTGCTGTCCTGATTTTGTGTCACGAATCAGATCGCCCAAGAGGATACGAAAGTTTCCAAACAAAGAAAAATCATCTTGCGGGGGAGGAGGCTTTTTGTGTCGACTTCTGCATTTCCAAATCATCTTTGCCAAGGCGGGCTGGTTCCCGTCTTTCTAAAATTAACTTCTACTTAATCGTCTTTGCAAAGATCATGTGCTTCCTTTGGCGATCGCCAAACGAACCAAACACTCATAAATACTGCTGCGAGGTTTTGCTGAGATCTCTCAACATCTTCTTTACTACAAATTTAATAAGTCCCATTTTGTACGCTAGATAATACTCTCACAAAATTATACTTGTTCCTATTTTTAACAAAAATCCTGAGTCTTTTTGCAAAATATAATTACTGTCTCTTTAATACTTACTATACTTTTATAATTACTGCCATAATTTAAGTACCTAAATAATATATGTTCTCAATATATTTCTTAAAAGCATGAAACATAATATAAATCTGTATTTAATATACATAATCTAAATATCGGTTCTTAAAGTATTTATGAAACAAAATATATGTATGGTTCGTTATCTTAAAATCTTATTTAAATTTTTTTGAAGGATTTTTTAAGGTCATTTTCTAGATTAAACGACCTACTAATTAAATTTGAAAAAAATTAGATGAATAATTCCTAAACTTTCTTGAAATTCAAAGCTTTTAAAATACGTATTTATATATTTAGTTACTTAATGCTTACTTTTTAAAAGCAATATGTTGGAGATACACGTGATTAAGTGAGTGAGTGTAGGGTTTAATGGCGCAAGAGCCAATTTTGGCTAAGCTGCGCCATTAAGAAGTTAAAAACAATATATATATATATATATATATATATATATATATATATATATATATATATATAGAAGACAATCAGGCATTTCAAGTAGAGGACTTGAATAATTTCTCTGTAAACTAAGACATCTGTTTGAGGAAATGCTGCGGTAAAACGAGTGTTTAAACCGTATTTCATCCTTGTGCATCTATATTCTGTTCTGAGAACTCTTCATTGATAATTATTTTAGAATTTAATTACGTATATAGGATGTTTTCCAAAGAAGGTTAAAGTTTGTAAGGAATGTTTCAATACACACACAGATTCTGTTTTTGAAATTTTAGCATTTATTTCTCTTGACGTTTTAAAACTCTTGTATTTCTTTTATTTATTCTTTAACTTTCCATGAATTTTGAAGATGACGTCTGTAAAAAAAATGATCAGCTGATGAGTTTTTCTTAACCACATGCGCTTTTTATAGTTTTATTTGTAAAGTTTTTGTTGCTGCGTACGTTTTGCCCTGCGAGTCGCTATTTTCTCAGTAAACAGATATGGCTTTGAGTTAGTGCCAAGTGAGTCTTGCTAATTTATTGTTAAACATAGCCCTCTTATCTATTTTTTAATGTTGTAGATGACTAAATACTTTTAGGAAGAAGAATACTTTTTTTCATTTCATTCAAAATCTCTCTCTTTTTAAACTTGTTTTTTTCCCTTCCTTCTTATTTTAAGTTGTTGTTACCCTCCATGAGCTTTAAGTTCATGTGTGTGTGTGTGTGTGTGCCAACTTCTGGCGCTTTAAAAGTTCTTTTGCCTTTAGAACTGAGGATACAAATCTATTCTCATATTTGTCAATCTTATGTTTAAGAATACCGGCACGCGCGCGTGTTCCCTTTCCAAAATGAATTGCTGAAAAACGTGGAGCATATGCTTCAATAAATAAGCTTCCGATGTATGTGGAAATTTTTTACTCGGTTGAGTAAATTATAAAAGTAGCCTCGTTTGAGAAATCTATTAACATTAAAAAAAAATCCATTCCAGGTATCCATTGTGAAATGGATACCTGGTTTTGAAACTTTTGTGTTATATCGACAAAAAGATAAAAGAAAAATATTTTTAAGATTTTATAATTTTCTTTTTCGTAGTTAGAAAAGTTTAACTTCTTTAACCTTTATAGTAAATTCCGCTGTTTTCGAATGGATTGATTTCCTTTTAACTAAAAAAAAAACGATTTTGCTTAGGTTAAATAACTATTAAATGGCACAGAAGTATATTTTGTTACTATACTTTTTTAAAGTGCTATTGCCATATCTACTATTGCTACTATCGCGTTCCAAAATATATACTGTCCATGTCTGATCTAAAAACGATTTGCATTAAAAAACATTTATTTCATTAACGCAGCAGATACTAATCATGGTTACTTCAGTTTTTGATATTAATAAATGATATTTCTTTAAAGTTATATTGAAATACTCTATTTTGTTGCGTCCTTTACTGAAGTTGACATTTTTCCATTGGAATGATTAAAGCACAATATGTGGTGAGGAATAATTTGCCAGATATTAGGATCTTCCATTTTTATAGTTTTATTTTCAGTTTATATGCGTATACCAATACAATAACAAACGTTTACGTAGGCGTATGTTAATATATGTTTATAAAATTAAAATTTATATATAATTGAAAAATTTCTATTATCTTGGAGAATTTTAAAAGTCGAAAATTAAATTTTTTAAAATTTAATTAAGATATTTAAATATCGCACGCGGTAAAAGTTTGACAGAAATATGTGGTAAACGAATTACGCCGTCCATATTTTTTAAAATTTGTTTTACCGCTTTCTATACAAAATATTATTCTTGATGGATTTGCAACCACTTCAACATAATCTTTCCTTTGAAACAAACTTTTCTACGAAGAAAAAGTCACTTGAAATACTTGCGAATTATTGTGTTTTTCACGTAAAATGTTTCTTATCTTAAAAGACTCGCAGTTTTTTCCAAAATCTACTAATATGTTTGAGTGTGGAGGGCTTTTTATGTTTCCGCTGCATTGGTCTGTGCATCAACATAACATTTTTACAAATTGAGTGGGCAACTAAAAATAAATGTTTTATTTTGGGCATGACTGTTGGGCCACATTCTTCAACTTTGTGTTTATTGCATTTTATTATATGAATTATATACATATATATAATTCATATAATAAATTGCATACAAGTACCATCAGTAGCGCACACATGAATTTTTCAGGGCGGGGGGACCGGGGTCGAAAGTTCACCATTCTTGCATGATGCTCCTTTTGATTTTGTCGATTTTCGGGAACTAATTATTTAATAAAAAACACAGTAAAAAACGTATTAAATATTATTTAATCGGAAAAAATATATCACTGAGTGCAATATATAAAAACATGGGAATTTGCTATTCTATGAAAAAATGTACGTTAAGCCGATAGTTGAAAAATGAAGCTGGAATTATTATTTTTTCATGCAGAAAAAGCTCCAATCATATTCTCTAACATATACCAATAGAGTAGCATTTCATTTCATTTTTAAATCAGTTTTTTCATTTATTTCGCCTCTTATTCTTAATGCCTAATGAATTTTTAAGAATGTAACATGATATACTGGTATATGTGTTACGGAATTCTATTAATGCTGAATGAAAAAAGGTATTCTTAGTTTGAATCGCGAAGCTTTAAATTATTTATTTCACAGGAGCCTCTATGTTGGGTAGTCTCCAAGATTTGCATACTCAAGTGGACGTTTGCATTGAACTTGCGAGTGCAATTCCATTGTGATCGTACGAAGTGATTGGAGCTCCTAATGAGCGTGTGATTGTTCAAGTTAACTCTTCCTCTACGAGAGATTAGACAGAGCGGAAGAGCCGAGTGGCCAAAGTCCTCCCTATTGTGAGCAGTAGGTGAGAGAGGTCAATTCCAACTTCCTGTCCAAAGTGGAACTGCAAGGTCGCCTTTTTTGCACTATTGTTGCAAGTCGTGCTGCGAGCGAAGTCGCTTGACGACATTTGTTTTAATGACTAGCAATGCCTCTGTGCTGAAGATCCTTTCCCCGGCCACGCTTCCTTGCTCTTTGCTGCTACACACTATTGCAAGGTTGTCAACACTCGAGAGTGCCTTTTCCAACCAGAGATTCATTCGGCCAGTGGCGTCATCTCATGACATCCGAAGTTTTTTTGTATCTAAACTGTTCATTTCAATCCGGGGGACTGGTCGATTCATTTTTTCAGAGCGACTTCTGAACGATTGTCTAAAGTTTGAAATGAGCGGTTGAATATTTATTTATACGTTTGAAAGTGCGCAAGGTTCCCTTGTAGACAAAGGGAGTGGACATTAAGGATCCGCTCGAGAGGGCAAGACTTAGAGGATGTTCTTAAGGCTATTTTCGGTTAATGTTAAAGAATAGGACCCGAATTATGAACATTTTTTCAGATGTAAAAGAAATGAAAAATTAATGATATTCTGGCTTCACTATCCTTTAAAAAGCAAGCAGAACATTTTTTTTATCATACTTCCAATTTTTAACCGAGTTGATTAATTTTTTCTGGTATAAAATGTGTTTCGTGTTTTTTCTCCTATATCGTAATGTTAAATGGGCTACGCCTTCACGTATTAAAACGAAAAAGAAAATATTCATGGTATATTTTGAAATTTTTAAAAACACTATATTGTTAGCTGAGATATGAGATAAGATATTGTAAATTTCCATGGAAATTGAGGCATTTTTCTGTCTGAAAATGTGCTTCGCGTTTAGTTCAAGCTCTCGTACTTTTACAGAAGACAGCCTTAATGGTCTCACTCTTTCAAATTAATTGAGGCATCGTTTTAATAAAAACTTTTAAGTTGGAAAAAATAAATTTTTTTATTTGAAAATAGATTATTTTTTTTTATTGAGAATATAAAGTAGTAAAAATTTTTTTTTCGCTAATGGGTTTTTGAAGTTTTTTTTTAATTCCTGTAGTGTCCCAGAAATGTCACCTTGCAACATGTGATCTAGGAAATAGTTTTTAATAAAATAACTGTCCATGTTTTTATTTAAGCTAAATAGAGAGCTTGGGGGTGGTATATTTTCTGCTGGAACATAATTTAGCCGCGTTTATTTATGAAGTTTATTTTTTATTTAATATGATAAAAATAAAATGCCAATTTTAAAATTGAGTTTATTGCTTTTTAATGTGGTTGATTTGTATTTCTACTTTTCTTTAGATTTTTTTTTAAAAAAACGAAAGAATATATTTTTAAAAGAATTAAACAGTTTTTTTAAATTCAATACTATTAAACTTACCATCCTTTTCCCTGCCTTCATTTCGTGAATCTAAAACTTATCGTTAATCATAAATTTTTTTCCCCTCATCTGATTTCAACGCTTGCTTTTCATTATGAAATTTAAAAAAAAAAATCTTACCTGTAAAAACATAAACTACTATTTTGGGGTGAATGAATGAGTGAATATTAATGTCACACTGTTCAGCTACACAAGGGCTTTTGGCGACGGACCTCTTAATTTTGAACCATGGTCTAGTGACGAGGACGACACATGAGCTGGCTCCCCGTCTCCTAACTACCACACCAATGGGAGGACTTATGAGGTCTCGGCAGATTTAACGTGCATCTCTGCCCTACACGGCGGGTCTTTAGTGGTACTGGGCTCGAACTTGAGACAAGCCAGCCACGATCAAATACCTTGACCACTTGGCTACTGCGGCCACCTACTATTTTTGGAGTCTTGGTTTTATTTCGAAACAAGAGTTTTATTTCTAAATCTGAAATCTCTTTTAAAATTTTGGGGAATAGTGGTTTTTTAAGATACGGGGAAACTAATTTTTTTTGTATAACCTTTTATCTAAAACTAATCATGTAATTATATAATCCAAGTGTTCGGCCCCGGCCTGAATATTTATTTTTCTTCCTTTACCTGAATTTGAGCTAGTTTGATATAGTTAGTGCTTCGTTCGGAACCTACTGGTTTTGAAATTGTCCAGTGCGTTCTGAAAAAAAAGTTTCATAATCAAATAATAGTTCTTTAGTTCGCATTTAAATCAGCGAAATATTGCCACATAAGTTGTGATTATTGGTTTTACATTAGCTAGATCAGAGTTACAGAAACAATTTGCTTTAAAAAAAACTAAATTTTATCCGTTATATTACAGAATGTGTCACAAGGCCACATTCATGAAAATTTGTTTATATTTAGAAATTTGCATAATCTCTGAAAAGTACAAGAAGTTTTAATGTCCAATTACTGTTAAACTTGTTGATAGCGAATCAGTTAATGTTCACTTTCTTTGAATTGTGTGAAAATGAATATGTTGCTGAAAAATGAAACTTGAAATATGTTGCTGTTTTCAGGTAATGTTTTTTTTAATTATTATTTAAAGAAAGATAGGCAAACGTGTATATTGTGGTGAAAATGAAGGAAAATGTATTGTACGAAATTTGAATTAATTCAGGGAACCATTTGATGGAAGGCCGCATGGGACCATGAGGTTGCAGGTTCCTTATCTAGATTTTTATTGTATCATGATTATTTTCTGTTGCCAATATTGACAATTCGCGCGCGCGAGGTCAGTTTCATTTTAATGTGTAACAGTATCATGATCAACAAATTATGTATTTTAAACCTTAAAGACATTGGTAGTAATATTTTTTCGTTGTAATAAACGATTTATCACATTTCATTTTATGAATTATCTTAACTATAATCGTTAAAAAAAATGCTTTTTTGTACTTTAAAAATCTACTGTTCTGTTTGCCACGGAAGATTGAATTTGAGAACAACATATCTCGCGCTAGTGAAATTGAATTTCGTGATTATTTATAAATTACTTGTTATTTATCGATGTTTATTATTGAAGTGTTTTCAACTATGTAAAAAATTCCTTAAATACTATTTCTTTCAAAGAAAATATTACGAATGCATTATTATTTATTAATACATAAACACTTTTTTTTTCTCTTTTCTGTTTTACTTTACGAGTAGTTGCTAATGTTGAATGCTACGTCTTTTTATGTTACAAGAATTCAAGATAGAATTTCTTGAATGTTATTAAACAAAAAAATATTTAACTTTTGAATTTAAAGTTGCAATCTCTCTTTTAACCGGGAAGCAATTCCTATTTTTCACATTCTTTTTTATAACATTAGTTGCAAGAAAAGGTTGATTTTTACACTTTTTTATTCGTCCGCTGTCGAACGTTAAGATATACTTAGGTGGAAGAAAAGAACATTAACGTTTTTCCCCCTCCCCTTCTCTTCCCTTGTTTATACGAGAACTGTCGCTTTTAAGATGTGAATGAAATTTTAATCGCTCTTTTCTATATATTGCTAAACGATCTCTCGTTCTGCTTAGTATGTGACCAAAGGTGGAGTTTTTTATAGTTACTTGGGCCAGATAGATCAAGTTTTTTCCTCGGGCATTTTGAGAGGGATAGGGGGTTAGTAGGTCCATACTCATTTCAGTAAAAAATTTTATTTATTTCTCTGAAAAAGATTTAATTGGTTTTTTTTTAAATTGAATCTTCTCTTCTAATTAGTTCTCAGCTTCATATCTATTGTGTCTCACGATATGCCAGCGTACTCTGAACTAATAAATCACCCGTTAGCGATGTGGAAGTGTGGTTTTCATTCTTTTTTTCACTGAATGTTATAATGAGTTAAACATTAGATTTGATGTTCAGTTATGGAGACTTTGGATCTGTTTTATAAAAGCGGTGTTTATATATATATATATATATATATATATATATATATATTATACACTGCTGGACAATTGCTAAGGACGGATAACACTATCATCCATAGCAACCACAAAATGAAAGGAAGCAAAATGTGGAAAATTAGAATAAGTGCGGGATATTAGTAAGAAGAAGTATGAGTATGCAAATTTTTTTTTTCCCACGTCTGTTCATCACGTGATAGCGTTCATAAGAGCTTTAAAGGTTTTGACGTGTGGACAGTTGTTGTTTCAAGTCAAAGTTTTACAGGAAAGATTTAATAGACGAACTTAAAATTTTTGGCATGTCTTCCCGACATCACATAGATGATTTTATGCGTGGCCGAATTATTGGAAAGATCGAAGAAGGGCGAAAAATAAGATGTTGCCAGGGAGTTCGACATCGCTCACAGCGTTGTTTCACGGCTGTGGGAGTCATTTAAAACTACTGGAATGTGTAGTAGACGGCACGGGGAGGTCATGTTAGAAGTACGACGCCTGCAGAAGACACATATATCGTCCTATCAGCAAAAAGGAACAGGCGCACCACAGCTCAGCAGGTGGCAAATCAGTTTCTTGCTGCCTCAGGAAAGCAGATCTCCCGAAAGACTGTTGCCAGACGTTTGGGGAGGAGGACTATACGCACGCAGACCTGTTGTGTGTGTCCCATTGACCAGACAGCACCGTACTGCCCGTTTGCAATGGTGTCGTGAGCATCACAATTGGACTGAACAGGACTGGGCATGCGTACTATTCTGAGATGAGAGTAGGTTCAGTCTGTCATGGGATTGTAGACGCCAACTGATCTGGCGCGAGAGTGGTACTGCTTATCGTCCAGAAAATATCCAGGAAAAGGACCGATATCCGACATGCAGTATCATGGTGTGGGCCGGCATCATGATCAATGGCCGCACGCCTACATGTGGTTGCGAATGGGACTATGACGGGCCAACGATACATGGATGAAGTTCTACTTCCTCATGTTCGTCTTTTCCGTGGTGCTGTCGGTGATAAATTTGTTTTTATGGACGACAACGCAACATGTCATCGAACACTCGCTGTTCAGGATTGTCTGAACAGCGAGGGTATTCAACGTCTCGTATGGCCAGCGCGTTCTCCAGATCTAAACCCCATTGAAAATGTGTGGAATGCTTTGGGAGGCAAGTTGCTGGTCGAAACTATCCTCCGACAAACAAGAACACCCTCATCCGTGCACTCACAGAGGAATGGGATAAATTGCCTCAACAGCTGCTGGATAATGTTGTGCAAAGTATGGTACGACGTGTGGAATGTTGCATCACACTCCACGGTGGACATATCCCGTACTGATACCTTTCTTTAAGGTGCCTGCTGACTTTTAGATGCATTGTTTCATTTCTCCGTACGCAGATCAAATGAACATTTTTTTTTTCTTTCAGATATTTCACAGCTTTTGTACTTTCCAGAACAATAAATATTCTTTATTCTAATGTCTGAACAGTGTGGCAACTATATTGTATCCTACTAGGCCTCATGTCTCGCTTAATGTTATGCTACATAGCAATTTGTGATCCGTCCTTAGCAATTGTCCAGCAGTGTATATGGAAATCTGTTTATATTCGAACCATATACAGTAATACATCGACTTGCGCTATCCTGACTTAGGTAAACCCGGAGTTACGCTGTTTTCAAATCTGATTGATTTGTTTTTTGTTTGAGGGGTAAAAAAATTAGTGAAATTTGTAATGTGATTGAAATTGTCGATCTTGACAGGCAAATATAAATTAAGAAATGGATATGATGACGTTCAAGAACTGCTAAATTCCCACAACTAGGAACTGAGCTCATAGAAATGCATGAGCAACAGCAAGACATTGAAGGACTTGGGTCTTTAGACCCAGTTCGATAAGAAGATCGAATTCCAGTAAGGAATTTGACAGAAGGCTTCAGTTTAATTGAAAAAGAGTTACACACACATTTTAGAGAATAACGATATGAGCATATTTTTTTCGTCAAAACAAGGAATAATAAAAAAAAAGCGTGTATCAGTGTGAACACGCGTTAGAAGTTAACTTCTTTGGCTTACATGTATTGAATTGTATAATAAAGTTTTATTTTTTGAAGTAATCTTATATATAATTAACACATTTATTATAATCATTATTATTTCAAACTGTATTTTAAAAAAAAATTAGGATGGAAAAGGTATAAGTATAGACAAAATTTTCATTTTCAATACATGATACTAAAAAAAATTTTATTGTATGTATTTTGAGAAAAGTATCATCATTATTAGTCTATTTCCATTATGCTTATGGGTGCTTCAGTACATACTTTTGTTATCAAAGGCTTGTGGTAACTTAAGTAAGAAATGTAGGTTTTTGCACTCAATATCGCTTAAGTATCTCTCGAAAAAGACTGCATTAATCGTAGTATTTGATTTTGTCGTTGATATTATTCTGTTTTGTAGAGATAAGGTGAAATTGTCTTTTAAAAATTCAATCAATTGTAGAGATTTGTCTAAAGCAAAATTGACATTAAAATCTCCACTTAAAATCATAGGTATTTTATCATAATTTTTATTAAGTAAAGCAGAACCTCTTGATGTGTATGGTAATAATGATCGAGACGAAGGAACTCGATAATGTCATCCAACTTTTTGTTCGGAGTAATATATACTGCTACAATTATAATTTTTTGTCCATTATCTATTACGCATTCAGACAAGCACAAATCCACCACTGAAGATTGTATGGTACCATAAATATCGGATTGACTGACAGAACATTCCATGGATGGAGTTATAATGTTAACAGCATCGCTAGAATTTTGATACATCACAACTCCTCCTGCTCTCGTATTTGGTCGTTTATACTTCACAATGCAGTTCAAATTTGGAATAGATATATCACTTTCACATTGCCCAGTCAACTTTCTGATAAAACTAAAATATTTGAATTTCTTATTACTGAATCTTCTAAGTCTACAGCGTGAGCTGTAAGACTTTGGCAATTAAAAGTAAAAATCGATAAACCTTGTCTGTTCGTTATGAAATTAATCAAATCTTCATTGATAGTTTGTAGTTTGTTCAATGAAAGTCGTTTAAACTTCTCTTGCAAATCAATTGTTGATGACGATCGTCTTCGACTATGGTAAAATGTTTTATCATTATTTTTTGTCGTAATATATAATCCTACAATACTCGTTACACGTGATAAAGCAACGTATAATAATGATTGAGAGTGACGTCAATCGTATTCGTAAGCAATTTCTTAGTATATCTTGCCTTCATATTTATCAATTGTTCTAGCACATCCACACACCAACGGAACGTGCGTACGCTTATGCATACATTTGTAAAGTATTGCTTAAAGAAGTTTAATCGGGTAAAAATATGAAATTTTAAAAAAAATCAAAACGCATGGAACGTTTCTAAATTTTTTAAAAACTATATACTCATTTTTTTCTCACCATTTTTTTAATATGATTTTAGTTCTATGTTACATAGAGCCAGTAAAAATTTGGGCCATGTTTGTAAAAAATTTTACTGCCCACTGTAGTCTTAAAATACAAATTAATGAAGCACTATATAACACTTTCACAACAATCAAATTAATTACACCAAAACATATATATGATTTAAAAACTCACTTCTTAAACTAGATTTAGAAATTCCATTCGATTGAAAATTTAGTAAACACAATCTTTTATTTCCGAACTATTGGAAGAAATGTTGTTGCCACTAAATTTTAAAACTATAGATTGTTTGTATTATTTCCTTAAAAGAATTTTAAAATTGTATATCCAACAAACTCTCCAACAACAAACTATCCAACTAATTTTTGACAGATTTCGAACCATTTAAATGCCTACTTCGGGTAGATTAAAGACTCGCTTCCGATTTTTTTTAATTCATAAAATTGATTATATTTTGACTTCTAGGTAACATAAAAACAAAATAAAGTATGTATCGCAAAGCTAAAAAGAGGAGACTTGTTAAAGCTGCTTTTGAATGAGGAGAGGGGGGTGGGGGCTAGCTCAGGGCTAATAGACGAAAAACACAGAAGAAATTTTAAAAGCCGTAATTTTTAATCTATTTTTTCAATCTTTGAACAGATTACGGATAATACTATTCTATATATGGAAAAAAAGTTTCATTAGATAATGAAGTTATTAAATATTTAATTAAAATTTTGAGTATTTTTTGAAAAATCGCAAAAAAAAAAAAATTTCATTTTTTTTTATGACTGATTCTAAAAGAGAAAAACATGAACTTGTTTAAAATAAAATATCAATTCATTAACTAGAAAAGAAACTTAAAGGGAATGATTTAGAAACCATTTTTATAAAAGCATATCAATTATGACTCATTTTAAAAAAAAATCGTAAAAAATAGAAAATATAATTTTGTTAAAAAAATATACCATATCGTGGCGAAAAGAATGATCTTTCCGATTCTGTAATGATTTTTTGTCTGAGATAGTATGAATTAGATGGCGTTTTTTTAAAACTAGGGGATAATTCGGAACTTCATTCATTTCTACCTTACCTTCATCGCTAACCGTAACTGGTAACGCGTAGCAGAAATTTCTCCCTACCGTGCCATAAAAAGTTAACTTCAAAAATATCTTTGAGCCGGCAGACTACTTTGTTAGATTTTATGTAACCTTCTACATCAAAATAACTTCGATTTGTGTTTTTGTATGTATGTTATCTAAGATTTTATTAAACATTTTCTTTTTGTAAATTATTATTTTCCTTCGTCTCCGGCCCCAAATAAAAACAATTTATGTATTTATATGCGAAATTATACCCGGACTTACGCGGTTATCACTTAATCCCGCTACCGCATAAGTTCGGGGTATTGCTGTAATTTAATCGGGAAAAATAAATTTCATTGAAAATTTGATATAAAATAAAATATAACAAAATTGGAATTTTAGACGTAATTGGTTTAGTGACCGAAGTACATCGGGTACTAAATAGGTGCATATTCCTGTTGGTTTATTTCATTCCAGCTTGTTTTGCGATGTCGTTTCTCCTGTATTCCGTTGCATTCTTCGAGAGTTTAATTTTCAGTAAAAATCCGTAGCCAAGGAAACAGAGTAGCTTATAAATAGTTGCGAACTCGTAATCGGTGTTGTCGATTCTCGCGGGTTGGAAACCTGGTGTCGCTTATAACCCGCCGTATAGAAGGGCTGGTGCATGCTAAATCGCTCCAAGTCCTTTTGTCGTGGTGTGAAAAAGTCCTCCTCGTTACTTGACCGTAGTTCAAAATTACTAGGTCAGTTCACAAAAGCCTATACTGTTGCTTCATAGTGTGACGCAAATTAAAATCAAGGCAAATCAGAATTTTTTATCATTATTTGATGACAACCTTAAGTGGTGTCTTCCTTATAATAATTTTGAAATCCGTTTGCAATACACATTTTTTTACTCAAAAAGCGACGTTTCTGTCGAGTCTTCATGCCACTACCATGCAGTGGGATGATACGCGTTAAGTCTGTCGGAAGCTCCAAGTCCTTTTGTCGTGGTGTGAAAAAGTCCTCCTCGTTACTTGACCGTAGTTCAAAATTACTAGGTCAGTTCACAAAAGCCTATACTGTTGCTTCATAGTGTGACGCAAATTAAAATCAAGGCAAATCAGAATTTTTTATCATTATCTGATGACAACCTTAAGTGGTGTCTTCCTTATAATAATTTTGAAATCCGTTTGCAATACACATTTTTTTACTCAAAAAGCGACGTTTCTGTCGAGTCTTCATGCCACTACCATGCAGTGGGATGATACGCGTTAAGTCTGTCGGAAGCTCCAAGTCCTGTTGTCGTGGCTTGGAAGTTAGGTGAGTGAGATACCAATTCAAGTATCGTTATCGCACGAGAGCCTCGTAAGCGTTGCTTAAAATTCCGACGCCAATACCCCACATTCTTAAGTCACATTGATTGACTATCAAACTGAAAAATGAAAAAATATGTATTACCGTATGAATTGAAGGAAATATTCCTTGCAAAATGTATAAAAATGCTTTTGAATCAATATCAATTACTTATCGCTAAACAACTGAAAAAAAGCATCACTCAAGACTATCCCTAAAGCCTTTTTGCAGTGGCGTAACGTACAACCCGCTCCGCGGGGGGGGCAGTGTTCTAGAGGGCCCAAAATCTGACTGACGCCAAGAACATACCCTTTTGTAAGATCTGCTTTGGGACCCAAAATCTGTTGCAGTGGGGGAGGGGGCTAATATTCTCCGCTACGCCACTGACTTTTTGATATAAGCAAGCTAACAGGAGATTCATGCTGAGGACTACTAAGTCGTTTCAAACCGGAAGTCATCGTTTGTGATATTTTTTGCAGCATATCTCAGTAATAAATTAAATTAACTGAAGTGAACAAGTGGTCATTATGTGTCCTTTAAATCCGACTAAAAGCAGTTTCTGGCAAAAAGAATTCAATTTAATTTCTTTTTTATTTCATTCGGGTTTTATTTTTCATCGAACAAGCGAGACAAGGATATTCAAGCGAGTATCGATATTTCAAAGCATTGACCTACTTGTAAAGTATACGGAAGGTGGAAAGTTTGGTAGTTGATGTATTTGTGAAGTTTATTCTCGACTGCTGTATTATTATTTTGGGAGTGTTTGTTCTTGTAATTTGTAGTAGTTACAATTTTTAGCTTGTTAAAAACGATTACATGACATATGTAAGTTTCAAATTAAGTTTTCGAACTCGGGACTATTGATTGCCAAGTTGCAGAACATCAGCTTTTTCATCCTCGACGAAGGGATTGACAGAGAGAAATTTTCTAATGAAAGGATTTAAAAGAAATCGATGGAAATATTCATTTAATAATCGTAACTTCTGAATCTGATTTCAGCTTGCAGTTGTACTTATTTATTACATTGAAAGATAATATGAACTGCTTTTTTTATAATCCACTACTGCTTAAAACTTGTGCTATTCGGTCAAATGAGTAATAATAAAATAACACTTTATTTTACTTTAGGTGTGTACTAGATGTGTTGAAACACTATCTGACCTCTTGATACAATTAAATAAAAAAAAATGTTTTCAGCAATCTTCTTTGTAGTCCCAAGTTGCCATCACGATTCTTCCTATGATTCTAATGCAGTGCCAGAACACCTATTCTGTGGCCGCGGTAGCCTAGTGGTCAAGGTAACGAACTCGTGACCGGTGTGTCATAAATTCGACTCAAGTACCGCTGAAGATCTGCCGCGTAGGATAGCGATGCACTTTAAATCTGTCGAGAGCTCAAACGTCCTTTCGTTGGTGTGGTGTGGTAGTTAGGAGAGGGGGGCCAACTGAGGTGTTATCCTCGTCACTTGATCATGGTTCAAAATTACGAGGTCCGTCGCCAAAAGCCCTTGAGTAGCTGAAACAGTGTGACGTTAATATATTCACTCACTCAGAACACCTATTTTGAGGTGGCGCGCAGCTTATTCGTCGTATTGTACATACAGTCTTCGGTGGATTAAAATGTGGTCTGTTATTAAAGTGGGGTTTTTTTTTTTTTAATTTTTTTGTCAAAAACGAAAATTCCTCAATTACACTTCCTCACTCATATTTCTACTGACTTGAAAAAAAGTTCACACATGCGCATTGTGATCTACATACTTGTTCGAAATCACGCCTCCCTACCTTCATTTGTTTATGCACGAAAAATTGTGGCGGGACATCTTTTGAATATACATTTCGTATGCTTCATTGAGTAATAAAATATTTCTAAGCAGATGCGTTATCGGATTTTTTTTTTTACGCTTACCCGTTTTATTAATTTTATGAAAAATAAAATTTAATAAAATGAAAATATTTTTCCCCTACGTTAATATTCAATCAATCAATTACGCAGTGCGACGTTAATATTCAATCAATCAATTGGGCTCCCTAGATTCCTGCCTCCCCTCCCGCGATGCGGGGCTGTACGTTACGCCATTACTGTATTGATAATATAAATAATTAAAAAGAAAAATATATGATGTATTCTTTTTTAGTACCGAAAATTGTCTTCAAATTTTTTAAAGTAGAAAATCATACTGACAAAAAATGGAACAGTAAAATAAAACAATTATATTTTTTAACTTACGAATACCATTTTTAAATTTTTTTTTAAAAAAGTATAAACTTTTTTATGTATTGCTAAAGATAATAAAAATAAAAAATATTTTTTTTAATTCATGAAAACCACTTAAATTTTTTTTATTAGATATCAAACTTTATTTATTGCTAAAGATTAAAAAAAAATTGAGAAAGATTTTATATATAAAAAAAAGGTAAATAGAGGAGAGTTGATGCTATGCAAATTTCTTGTTTTTAAAAGCTTTTTTTTTTCATTTTATTTGTGTGTGAATATATATATAATTAACGTAGTCAAGATTTTCCTTTGAATTTAAAACAAAGCGAAGAAATAAAATTTTTTCCACTTAAAAATCATTGTTAAAAATCCTGTTGTTAAACTCTTTTAACAATCAATCATTTTTTCCAATTGGGTTTTGACGGAGTGTGTGATTTTCATTTCGTATTCATTCTATTTGTGAAACAAATAATATTCATAATATTCCAAATTTTAAAGTACACTGGTGTGCAAAAATTAAGGACGAAGTCGAAACATTTGCATATCAGCTGAACGAAGAGGCAGAGCGGACAGAAAGACCAATCAGGAGATTAAGTAAGGTGATGTACGGTAGCACATGCGCAGATATGCAGGTGGACGTAATGGGGGAGTGTCTGAGTAGTATAAAGCATGTTGTCGGTGTAAGATCAGTATTTCTGGCAAAGAGATTGCACGCCGTATAGCAGTTAAAATCACACCGAGTTGCTGCCTCAGCGAGAAATGGCGAATAATCAATCTGTTAGACGACATCTGGATGCTTTTACCCGAGGTCGAATCATTGGGAAGTTGGAGGAAGGCCGCAGTGTGACAAGTGTGGCTGCTGAGTTCGGAATTGCTCACAGCATCGTTTCACGACTTTGGAGACAATTTCAAACTACAGGAACAGCTATCCGGGGGTTCAGTAGTGGTCGTCCACGAGGAACCCCACCCGCAGATGACCGGTACATTGTCTTACAGGCCAGAAGAAACAGGCGGCAGACAGCGGGAGAAATCGCTAGACACACGACACAGGCGACTGGACGACTGATATCGCGTTTTACCGTGGCCAGAAGACTGCACGGTGGTGGTCTGTTTGCACGACGCCCTGTACGGTGTGTACCTTTAATGCCTGCCCATCGGAGAAGGCGTTCTCTGTGGTGCCGGGAACACCGGAATTGGAGAGACAATGAATGGGGACGAGTACTCTTTACAGATGAGAGCAGATTCAGTTTGAGTAGCGATTCTCATCGCATACTCATCTGGAGAGAGCGGGGAAGCCGCAATCATCCCTCGAACATCATTGAAAGGGACAGGTATGGAGGTCGCGGTGTTCTCGTTTGGGGAGGCATCATGCTTGGTAGTCGTACAGACCTTCACATCTTCGACGCAGGTTCAGTCAACGGGACCCGTTATTGTAACGAGATTCTTCTTCCATATGTGCGTCTTTTAGAGGCGCTATGGGTCTGCAGTTCCTTTCATGGACGACAATGCACCATGTGATCGCACAGTAGCTGCCGAACAGCTCTTAGAGAGTGAGGATATTGAACGTATGGATTGGCCGGCACGATCTCCGGATCTCAATTCCATCGAGCATGTATGGGATTTTCTAGGCAGACGCTTGGCAGCTCGTACCTTACCACCAGTAACGATTCGGGAGCTTCGATTGGCGCTGCAAGACGAATGGGCAGCAATGCCTCAACAACTCATTGACACCCTCATTCTCAGCATGCGCAGACGCTGTGAAACCTGCCTAGCAGTCAGGGGAGATCATATCCCCTACTAAAGACCAGATGTTTCTTGCTGGACACCCATCACAGGGATGTTTCGGCCTTCAGTCGCATTGCGCTCCATGCTACTTTTTCAATCAAGCTTCTTTTATCCCTCTGATTTCTCTTTTTAGTAAGTGTTGCTTACATATTACACATGTCCTTACGTATTGGGGATCTTACGGTATTAAATGTTTTCATTTGGAAAGCTTTTGTGCAAAGTTATATTGAAAAAACCGTCTCGTCCTTAATTTTTGCACACCAGTGTATATCTCTGTCACAGTTTTAAATGCTATGAAATGTTTTTCAAAGGTCAAATTTTGACTCGGAGATTTTTTATGCAAGATCTTTTTTTAGCAGTAATAATTATATAAAACTAATTTTTTAAGAAATGATAAATTTTTATTTAAAACAACTTTTTTAGTTACTTTGCCAAAGTCTGTTTTGAATATGCGCATTATAATTTGTTGTGAACTTATTTATCAATGAATCTCTCAAACAATATTACAATTTAAATACCGCTTATCTATTTTAAGCTCCTGTCGTTCAAATAATCTTTTTTTTAAGTTTTAATAGCTTGATTTTTTTATGTAAAAAAAATTGCCTAATATATTTACCCTTTAATTTCCTGTTTATATATCTAAAGATTATACGTCATTACATAGAGATTGTACTTTTTTATTTTATTTAAGAAACTATTAAAACTCTTGTCTCCGTGTCAGGACATAACTTTAAGGCCGTACTTCGGGTGTAAAGAAAGAATTGAGAATTTTATGATTTCTTATCGTGTTTTATCATTCTATGAAGAGTGTTGAATGATTTTTTTTTAGAAAATTAAAAGCGTTTTTTGAGACAACTGATAGAGATGAATATTGCAATTAGAGGAGAAAATGTACGGAATGTTTGTATGTCAATGTACGGTAGCTGAAGTTAAAGAGAGAAAGCTGTGGCCTTGAAAGATAGGTTGACCAGGAGATACTAGTCGATCTGTTTTTCAACCTGACTCTATAATCGCTCTGCTTAGAATGTTTAGATTGTAATACTAAGTTATTTTTATTTCTTCCTGTGAGTATCTCATACAATCCAGGTGAAAAAAGGAAATTTTTTTCCCTCTCTCTTGGCAGAGATTTCAACTCAGTGGATAAAAATGTAGTTGATTTGAATGAAATACTCATATTTGTTTTTACTGATGTGAAAAAAAAACACTATAAGCGAAGTTAGGCATCATAACATTATTTTATTAAAGTTATTTTACTGTGGGTTTCTTCATTGTTAGGTCTTAAATTTTTCTAAAACTGTTTTCACTAATATATAATAATAATTATATATATATATATATATATATATATATATATATATATATATATATTAGTTCACTAATATATAGTAATAATGTTCAAAAGTTTGAGTATCTGTTTATAAAAGAAATGCTGAAAAGAAAGGAACAATTTTTTCTTTATAATTTTAAAATTACTTTTATCGTATTTATATTTCAGCGAGTCTCTTCTCGGTTCGATTTCGTAAATGATTGCAAATTTTAGTAACTCTTCCAAATCTTTCGTATAACTCACGTTTTACGAGAATGTGGAGAAAAAGTGCTTTTTTTAACCACAATTTTATATTTTAAATGTCTTTTTGGTAAGAAAATGGGAAATGCATGTAAAGAAAAAAACAAATGTTTATATCGTTATCATGAATTGATTGTATATTCTTTTGATTGATTTATGTAAAGCTCTGAAAAATGCAAGGATACGAGAAAAATCCTAAAATAAAAGTTATCGCGAGTGGATTTTCATTTCTTTAGATAAAAATTCATTTGAATGAATGTCAGGAGCTCTTTTGTAGAAAATCTCAGTTTCGATTTTGAACTGAATAAAACTTAAAAATATAGCGATTGAACTTTTTGTTTCCCCTTTTAAAATATTCCTAAACCACATGGAAGAATGGAGAATAAAATTCTGTGTGATGTCAGTATCTACGAGTAGCGCAATAATTTTCCAAAAAGATTGACCGTAAAATTCGGTGTATAGCACGTACTGGCGTTTATAACGCACACCTATACTTTCTTGCTGCATGTTTTTAATTTTAAGGTACATTCGCCGTATACCGCCCCCTTTTACGAAAGAACCTGAAATGTAAATGTGCAATGAATGCTCTTACGTTTTGAAGTGATTCGAGGTATTATCCCAAGATTTTGAAGAAATAGTATATTTCTAGAGCTACAACCCTTTAAATTCATAAAGAATGTCATCTCTTTTAAAACAATATTCTGATGTATGAAGAATCTTAATTTTTTTTATGCTTATCTCTT
Organism: Trichonephila clavipes; assembly: GCA_019973935.1. Classification (NCBI taxonomy): domain Eukaryota; kingdom Metazoa; phylum Arthropoda; class Arachnida; order Araneae; family Nephilidae; genus Trichonephila; species Trichonephila clavipes. Next base: position 198,115 of record BMAU01019987.1, read on the forward strand.
TTAATATGTTTAAAGCTATCATTTTTATACCCGGCGTATAACGCGCACTCGTAAATTTCGATCTTAGTTTTTCTGTTAAAAATGCGCGTTATACGCCGGATTTACGGTATGTATATGATGGAGCATTTATTTATGGAATGTATGATGTGATTGATAAGTGAACATTAAGGGGGAGGGTCCAGATCGTCTGTTATTTTTTAAAAGATTTCTATTCTACATCCACCCTTTCTAAATCCAGCTTTGATTTACAACGAAAATTCAAGGTCATTTTGTAAAGTTAAAGTAAAATATTTGAACTACGCCTAAAAAGGAACTGAAAATTTTCCTTTTTTCATAATATAATGCTTTAAGGATTTACTAAAGGTAAGATTTATGGGTAATTCCCGTGGAAGTCCTTGAATAATCTAGAAATTAAGTGAATTTATTTTTGTAGATTATTTGTAAAACATTACTATAATTCGCTGCATTTTTATCTTTAAAGTTATTTTGCAAGCATGTTTAAATATGAAAGCATTAATTATATAGCAGAAGAAGATAAAGTATGCCATAGTTGTTTTAAAAAAATTACAATCGGGAATTTTATAACGTACATGCTTTAAAAAAATCAAATTTTAATTTGAAAAAGAAGCAAGTGTATAAAAATTGAAATTCAAATATTTTTTTAGTGGAGTTTTCTTATGGTATTAATTCATGAACACTTTAAGTACACTTCATGAACTCTCAAATCGTAAATAAATTCCGGAAAGTGTTCGACTCGGAGGTGAGGTTTTAAGTTTCACCAGTGGCGAAGCAACCTCAATTTCTTTCCAAATATAAAGAAGCCATCTCTAAAATAAATATTTTACATAAAACTTTTTAATTTTTTTATTCCTAATGGCAGATTATGCTACATAAAGCTTTATGTACGAAAAATATGTACAGGAGAACCTGTTTTTGTGCGGTCTTTTTTATGCGGTTTTGTTTTTGTGCGGTCTTTTTTTATGCGGTTTTATTTTTGTGCGATATTTTTTTATGCGGTGAATGAATTTCAATGGCTTTGGCGCTACTGTAATGTTTTCTATCTATTTACCAGTGGCGTAACGGAGAATGTTAGGATCCCCTCCCGCCCTGAAAGTCAGGTTTCGTCTTTAATATTTTATAAATTGGGAAAATACGTATTTAACGTTAGTCAGGTTTTGGGCCCGTAGATTACGCTTTTGTTACTCCGCGTATTTTGTATTTTTAACTACAATTAAAGGCAACAATAATATAGTTATCTTATTTTTAGTATAAAATGCTTCATCTAGCACGTGCTTTCAGCTTTTTTAAAAATACATTTATTTTTCAGTTTATATTGCATTCTTAGAGAAAATTGAGGCCACGGTAGCCGAGTGGTCACGGTATCGGATTGTGGCTGGCCTTGTCACGAGTTCGAGCCCAGTACCACTAAAGACTCACCGTGTAGGGCAGCGATGCACGTTAAATCTGTCAAGAGCTCATGCGTCCTCCCGCTTGTGTGGTGTGGTAGTTAGGAGAGAGGGGTGCCAGCTTAGGTGTCGTCCACGTCACTTGACCATGGTTCAAAAATACGTGGTCCGTCGCCAAAAGCCCTTGTGTAGCTGTATGATGCGACGTTAATATTCACTCACTTAGAGAAAATTGAAGTTTTGGAATTGCTATGTTAAATGATGGTACCTTAATTACAGGTGTTACCACCAGAATCTTGAATGCAACGTGTACGGATACCGGATATCTGTGGGATGGAATTACATGCTTGTTGCATTAGGTCGGTCAATATAAGAGCGTTTAATTCTGGTTGTGGGTGACGCTGAAGCTCCCGTTCGATGATATCCCATTCGTTCTCGATTGGAAAAAAATCTGCTGATCTAGCAGGCCAATGCAACCCATCGACACTCTACAGAGCATGTTGGATTACAAAAGTACTATGAGGGTGCACGTTATCTTGTTGGAAAAACACCCCCTATTATAATGTTCATAAATGACAGCGCAACAGTTTGAGTCTTCAGACTGACGTATAAGTTTGCAGTCAGGGTGCGTAGAGTAACCACGAGTGCTCCTGCTATTAGAAAACTGCTCCCCGAACCATAACTCCTGGTGCAAGTCCCGTGTGTCTAGACCGAAGAATGTTTGCAGGCGTAGACCTGGTTTTCTTTTAAACAATATACAGCCATCACTGGCACCAAGACAGAAACAGCTCTTATTGGAGAACACAACACATTGCCAATCCGCCCTCCAATGAGCTCTAACGTGACAGGTGTCAGTGATCTGAAACTAATTGCATGAACACTACAGGCGTGTGACTCGGTGTTATTCCTCAAACAATCCGATTCGATACATTTCACTGTGTCACTCTGGTGCCAACAAAAGTTATAATTTCTGCTGTTGATACAATAGGATGCTTCACAGCCATGCTACCAATACGTCATCCTTCTCTGTCAGGGATGACCAGTGCGTGGTTGGACCCAGTTTTCTTGAGGTAGTACCTTCCCGTGGACCACTGCTGCCAACAATCATGCACAGTGGATACATACCTACAGAAGCGTAGCTACCGCCGTATCAATGATACGGGTCCTCCTCGTTTCAGGGGCCCCTAAATGTATGAGCTAAAATCGTAAAATGTTAAGAAGCCTCTTAAAAGGATCTCCAAGGAATTTTGATACAGGGCCCTATCAGAGCTAGCAACGCCAGTGCATTCCTACCAAGTCTTTCTGAAATATTGTGGGGAAAAAAATCCATCTTTTCTTAGCCTTATTACACGATCGCGCTCAAAGAGCTGTTGTTAGTGGCTTCTTCGTCTTCTTAAAGGACCAACATTAACTCACTATGTTCAAATCTCAACGATAAATAACGCTCACAAAATTTACAGCGAAAAACACAAATTTGCACTACCATCTCCACACTAATGCGCCTAACGCGCAATTTGAATCAAAGTCATCTTTCAGAAGTATAAACACGATTACCAAATTTCGTTTATCCAGCATAAATCCTCCTTGGTGTCGGGATTTTTATTTCCATCAGTGTATTTACTGCATAAACACATATTTAACAATATATATTCAGGCCTAAACTCGTAACTTTATGTATGATGTATGCAACGTTGATTCAGCACGAATAAAAATGGCCATGATTTTTTTTTTATTTTATGTATTATAATAGATCAAAATACTTAAGTTTCTACATTTTTACTTTCTTTCTCTGCAGCGTACAATTACACAATATTTCCTTGTGTGTAGTTGTGGAAGTAATCATTCTCGTAAAAAATGGCACAAATTATCGTACTAGCAGAAAAGAGAAGGAGACGGAGGGGGGGGGAAGTGTTTTGCCGTTTTGTGTGTGTGCAATAAAGAATACCGACTACTTATTTACACAACCTTTTATCTCTTAGCTCTATCGAGTTGTTCTAAATCTCTATTGCTTTGTACGTATAAAGAAGAAAAAAATACTCCAAACAGGCTTGATACAAAAAGAGAGGGAGAAAAAGATTTTGTTAATCTGTTACAAGATATTGCGTGGAAATGAGATGTTCATTTATATACGCTATTCAAAACTCGCCGGCTTTTTCTTTCCCAGTGTGAATATGGAAATAACGAACAAGTTGCCGGAATTATTCAACTCTCTAATGAATTCAGAGGCTATCTATGAATCAAGATAACGCGAATCCAAAGGTTCAAGTTCCTTGTCAAAAAAGGGAAGCAATATATCTTGAAAAGCATAATTTTTGCCAAAGAGCGTTTGTTTTGATAAGAGCGGTAGATCCCCAGAGTTGCAAATCAGGAAAAATTTCGCTCATTTCTTCTGAGGATTGCTTTGCTTTAATGTCTAAGATGAGTGAAGTAAATGTCTAGTATCAAGAATGAGGCTTATTAGCATTTCCTTCGGAGATATCAATATTTTAATGACTATTCATGCCAAAAGGCATTTCTTTGAAAAAGAGTTCAGAAATTATTCACTTGTATTCGTGATTGATTGCTGTCAGGAAATACGCGAACCCAAATTTCGTTTAAATATGAGCGTCTGAAACGAAAAAAATGGAGCCTGAAAGCTAGAAATTTTTTTTGATAAAAATTGCTTTCGTGTTAATATCGTATCATTAGTGCCGGTTTATCCACTGGGTGCTTGTGGCTCGGAGGGGTCTAGAAGGGCCCGGATAAGCTGGACTTAACCAGATTTTCTGGTTATAAATTCCGATCCTTCTGTGCCACCTGTAGATCTTCTGCGCCCAGGGCCTGAAATGAACTTAAATTGGCCCTGCGTATGATGATTTCCCAAACGTGTAGCAAGTGGCATATAAATACGCGTTTCTTGTAATGTAGTTAGAATGAATCGATTTTTTTTTGTATGTATAATGTATTCCAATTGGATATGTTAAAAGTACAATATTTAAATTCCATGCATATAAAATAATTTTAAGGATGTAGTATGATAAATGAAGGAGATAGAAACACTTTCCATAATCATTCCAATTATTTCTTCTTCTGGATATTTTTATGTAAAAAAGCGTTACCAGTTTGAGCCCTATTCTTTAATATTAGCCAAACACGACCTAATAAAGAACGGAGCCTAGAAAATAAATACATTTACTCCACGACTTGTTATAACAATTTACTGATATCTATTGAATTTCTGTGTTAACGGGTAAATAATGTATAAAGATATCGGAACTCGGTCTGAAGTGTAGGAGACTGTAATTAAAATGAAAATTCAATAATAACGAACTTTCGACGTTCTATCTATGGGAAAAATTTGCATATTTTCCTTTTTTTTCTTTTTTTTCATGCATTTGGGGTGGGGGGAGCTTGATTATATATATACTATGAGATCATTTTTTTACAATTTTTTTTATTTTTTTAACAAAGCTAGAAAGTTATAGTAAGATAAATATAATACACACCGTTATATATATATATATATTACTTGCCTACACTATATTTAAAAATTGTTTACAATCATTTTCTTGACTTTTGTCTTAATAGTATATAAAATGAATTTATAGGTAAATTTAAATTTGTGTGGAGTCGTGCTTCGAATACTTCTTTTTAATTGAAATAATGATTTATTGTCTAGTGATTAATATATTTTCACTTCAACTAAGTACTTTTCGCCAACTCAAGTAATAAATAATTAAACTCTTACTCGAAAGGTTTTTTTTTTCGCCTCTCGTATGGAAATGTTCTGTAAATTGCATCACGGCAGGCGTGTCATGAGTTCGAGCCTAGTGCCGCTCAAGATCCGTCTCGTAGATGGAGCCGTTGCACGTTAAATCTGTCGAGGCCCAAATTTCCTCCCATCAGGGGCGGCTCTACGGCCGGACAAACCGGACCCCTGTCCGGAGCGGCAAATTCTAAGGGCGGCATTTGGATCAAATTTGATTAATATTTTTTTTGTTACAAAAAATGTTATATATTTTGAAATATTATTGGGTGTGAATTTAATATTTCATTTTACGTGTTTTACTTTCTTATTTTGTATTCTATATGTTTAATGTCAGTTTTCTTTTACGTTGAATTTTAAGAGTTCAAGGCGGGAGTATGTATTCAATCATGAAATTTGATAAGTTTACACATCTTTCGCTATTAACTTTCTCTCCATCTGGGAGTATGGTCACAACGGACGTTCCTTTCACCCGTTCGATATCCGGTGTCAGCTATCCAAAAGCAGACATGGGTAATAAGAGTTTTTATATAGATAGAGTCATAGGAGACGTTTTATTTTAGTCTTGAGTGTAGTCACTATAAGTTAACGTTTGTGATCCCCACTATCAATAGAAGGAATGGGCGATTCCTTCTCTTACATTTTACTCGCTTGAAATAATAACAGGTAATTATGTCCTTAGTTTCGATTTTTTTTTTTTTTTTTTTTTTTTTGTATTTGACTTAAAGTAATATATACACTGGTGTGCAAAAATTAAGGACGAAGTCGAAAAATTAGCATATCAGCTGAACGAAGAGGCAGAGCGGACAGTAAGACCAATCAGGAGATTAAGTAAGGTGATGTACGGTAGCACATGCGCAGATATGCAGGTAGACGTAATAGGGGAGTGTCTGAGTAGTATAAAGCATGTTGTCGGTGTAAGATCAGTATTTCTGGCAAAGAGATTGCACGCCGTACAGCAGTTAAAATCACACCGAGTTGCTACCTCAGCGAGAAATGGCGAATAATCAATCTGTTAGACGACATCTGGATGCTTTTACCCGAGGTCGAATCATTGGGAAGTTGGAGGAAGGCCGCAGTGTGGCTGCAGAGTTCGGAATTGCTCACAGCATCGTTTCACGACTTTGGAGACAATTTCAAACTACAGGAACAGCTATCCGGGGGTTCAGTAGTGGTCGTCCACGAGGAACCACACCCGCAGATGACCGGTACATTGTCTTACAGGCCAGAAGAAACAGGCGGCAGACAGTGGGAGAAATCGCTAGACACACGACACAGGCGACCGGACGACCGATATCGCGTTTTACCGTGGCCAGAAGACTGCACGGTGGTGGTCTGTTTGTACGACGCCCTGTACGGTGTGTACCTTTAACGCCTGCCCATCGGAGAAGGCGTTCTCTGTGGTGCCGGGAACACCAGCTTTGGAGAGACAATGAATGGGGACGAGTACTCTTTACAGATGAGAGCAGATTCAGTTTGAGTAGCGATTCTCATCGCATACTCATCTGGAGAGAGCGGGGAAGCCGCAATCATCCCTCGAACATCATTGAAAGGGACAGGTATGGAGGTCGCGGTGTTCTCGTTTGGGGAGGCATCATGCTTGGTAGTCGTACAGACCTTCACATCTTCGACGCAGGTTCAGTCAACGGGACCCGTTATTGTAACGAGATTCTTCTTCCATATGTGCGTCTTTTTAGAGGCGCTATGGGTCTGCAGTTCCTTTTCATGGACGACAATGCACCATGTGATCGCACAGTAGCTGCCGAACAGCTCTTAGAGAGTGAGGATATTGAACGTATGGATTGGCCGGCACGATCTCCGGATCTCAATTCCATCGAGCATGTATGGGATGGCAGATGGCAGCTTTTACCACCAGTAACGATTCGGGAGCTTCGATGTGGCAGCGAGTGGTATAGGTATCGGATCGTGGCTTGCCTGGTCACGAGTTCGATCCCAGTAAAACGCCGTTAGGGCAGCGATGCTTCGTTAAATCTGTCGAGAGCTGAAAACGTCCTCCCGTTGGTGTGGTGTGGTAGTTAGGCAGGGGTGCAGCTCAGGTGTCGTCCACTCATTGACCATGGTTCAAATTACGTGGTCCGTCGCCAAAAGCATGGGCTGAACAGTGCGACGAAATTAAATCAAATGAGCTTCGATTGGCGCTCAAGACGAATGGGCAGCAATGCCTCAACAACTCATTGACACCCTCATTCTAAGCATGGGCAGACGCTGTGAAACCTTGCTGAGCAGTCAGGGGGAGATCATATCCCCCTACTAAAGACCGGATGTTTCTTGCTGGACACCCATCACAGGGATGTTTCGGCCTTCAGTCGCATTGCGCTCCATGCTACTTTTTCAATCAAGCTTCTTTTTATCCCTCTGATTTCTCTTTTAGTAAGTGTTGCTTACATATTACACATGTCCTTACGTATTGGGGATCTTATGGTATTAAATGTGTTGATTTGGAAAGCTTTTGTACAAAGTTATATTGAAAAAACCGTCTCGTCCTTAATTTTTGCACACTAGTGTATATCTTTTTAATTATAATTTGTTTGCTTTGGAGAGAGGGGCGGCAAAACTGACCCATTGGTGTGGTTAGGAAGTTAGATGCCAGCTCAGGTGTCGTCCTCCTCTTTTGCCAGTGGATGAAAATTCCATCATCAATAGTCCTCACGTTGGTTTGTAGTGCGATGGAAATCTCTTTGTGATGGGATGTCACTCAAACAGAAACCAGCAATATAAAGAAAATTTAAGTCAATTCCTACTAAGGTCAACAAAGAAAAATTTTATTTTCGTTACTTTTTCTTAAAAAGTTACAATTAATGTAAATATGTACCAGATGGGTGACAAAATAATACGAACACTTGTGAAAGAGGAGAAAAGCTTTATTAATAGGGAGTTGGACACCCCCCCCTTTGACTGAATTACAGACTGTATGCGACGTGGGATGGACGCATAGAGGTCATGAACAACTTGTAATGGAATATGAAGCCATTCTTCGTGGAGAGCGGTCTCTAATGCCGAAATCGTAGATGGTGGAGGGAATCGAGCACGTAGTTTTGACTCCAAATATCCCCACAAATGTTCAATAATATTTAAATCAGGTGACTGAGGGGGCCAATCAAGATGACCTACTTCCCCCTCATGCTCTGCAAACCATTCTTGCACGATTTTAGCAGTGTGGATAGGAGCGTTATCGTCTTGATAAAGTGGGCATTCTCCGGGAAATGAAGTCTGGACAAATGGATGCACCTGATCCCCCAGGATATTGTCATAGTGTGCAGCTTTAACCTTGCCATGCAGAGTAACAAGTGGCCCAAGACCACGCCAAGATATCGCCCCCCATACCATAAGGGACCCACCTCCCTGCTTAACAGTCAACATGATGCATTCAGGAGCAAATGCTTCTTTGGGCGTTCTCCACACATAAACGCGTCCGGTGGTTTGGAATAGGGTGAACGTCGATTCATCCGACCAGATGACTTGTTGCCACTGTTGTGGGGTCCACTGTCTGTGTGTTCTACACCACTGGCGTCGCTGTAAAGCATGACGTGCTGTTACCAATGGTTTACGAATTCCAAACTCTTCCATACAAGTTCGAAGCATGAAGTTCCCTTTGGACGGTTCTTGCTGAAATAGGGTTACGAAGATGACTATTCACCTCAGACGTTATCTGGGATAGCGATTGCTTGCGCTTTCGGGCCACTATACGGGTTAAGACTCTTTTATCCCTGTCGGTAAGCTTTCTTTTCCGTCCACTGTTGTGCTTGCCAGACGTCACATTCCCGCATTTCTTGTATGCTGTCATAACGGCAGATACAGTACTCCTTGCACGCTCCAAATATAAATGGCTGTTTCCGTCACCGAGCAACCAGTGCACCTCATTCCAACAATCATACCTTTTTCAAACTCTGACAGGTCCGTCATTATTACGTTTTTCAGAAATTACAATTGACGCGTGCAACACCTATCGCAGCTATTGAGCGACTGATACTTTACCTTTCGAATCCGCTAGGCGGCGGACTGCAACGCTAACTGACATGCGCGTTGTGCGTCTTTGAAATGGGCCATGCCTTTTTCACGGGTGTTCGTATTATTTTGTCACACATCTATATATACATATGACACAGTTAAGTGACAAAATAGAAAGCGATTTTCCTTTCTATATATTGTGTTGGACTATTTGTTTGTTACTATTTATTTATTAATTACATTTAATTCTAATAAAAATTGTATAGTAAAAAAGAAATCACATTCTCAGAAATTAGGCCATCCCAGGTGAGATTCCAACTCACGACCTTTGGATTACAAGTTCAACGCTCTACCCAATGCGCTACATGGACACAACGAACGATTTTTCTTTCTATATATGCTGTTGGACTATTATTTTTGTTTGTTACTATTTATTCATCAATTAAATAGAATTGATGAATTAAAATATTTGAAAAAACTGTAATAACATCAGGTGTGTCATCCACTACAAGCTTTAAAAAATGTATGTGAACTTGAATGGATGAATAGAAAGTATTTTGTTAACGATTGAAAATTTGAACAAGATATATATATATATTTATATATAAGGGAGAGAGTGAACCAATAGTAGGAATTGAAAAATGATCAAAAGTATAGTTCTATTTCTATAGAATAAATTGTTGATGTTGAAAAACTCAAATTTCTGAATCAAACTCAAATCTATTTGTTTACAGCACATATTTTTCAAGCAGAATTCTTGGCGAACTATACACACCTTATTTTGTTCGTTATAATAATATGAAAATCTGAGTAATTCTATAAATCTAAAGAGGAAATTTCGAATTATATCATTTGCTGTGCAAAGGTAATGTGTAGCTATGGCATTGAAACTAGGACATGAACGAATAAAATTATTTTAAGATTAAATAATCAATAGCCTATGTAAAAATAAAAGAATTATATATATAAATTATAATTATTCTCGTCAACACATATATTCTAAGATATAGTATACATAAATATAATCAGGGCTGACGGATTTTTGATGACGATGATACAATTCAATAATAAAATTACAAGTATAATAGTAAATAACTTAATCTAAATCAGACTTAACATACAATCGGTTTAATAAAAGCACCTGCGATCTAAAACTTTCCGATTACCTGTAAATTAAAACACGGGGCTTTCTATAAAAATTTCCATTGACGGATATGACTCTATTCTTCAAACACAACACGGAAAAGGATTTCATTAACTTCCATCAAAGACCCTTTTATGCATCCTTTTGAAATCTCCTCATTATTGTGACGTTGACAGACATTCCGCTCGGGAAATGGCAGTGATCTGACGCTTCACTTCCGTTTTATAAATTTAAGATTAAATCTCGCACTGAAAGTTATTAACAGTTCCTGAAATTCTTCTCATGTTTCCATAAATCATAACACTGACGATTTATCCCCATTCAAAAATTCTTGATTGAATCATCTACTGGATGAATGAGAGTTCTTGAAATTACAGCGACATGAAAGTAATGTTTTTGATACGGCTATTTCAAGAAATACTTCAAAGGTTTGTCAGATTTCGATGTATTTGGCAGTAGTTCTGACGCAGTTAACCTCCATTCATAAATTTAAGATTAAATCGCCCACGCAGAGGCCTACTCTAGGGTGGAGTTTGGGGGGTTCAAACCCCTCCCATAGACCAACAATTATTAATTTTCATCATAAAGATTAAGCCTCAGTTATTTCGTCTGCCCCTCCCCTAAAAGTCTTCTGTATACGCCACTGCACCCAAGAAGCCACAGTAACCGTTCCTGAAATTCTGTCCGATGTCTCATAAAACTTTGAATATTCTCACCAGCTGTGACGTCAAAAGATGTACTCCGAAAGATCTGTCATGTTTCGAAATACTCGTGATATCGTCATAGCTACACTATTAATAATTGGTTCTACGATAACTTCCATTCATAAATTTTTGATTAGATCATCCAAATAGCAAAGTAAAATCTCACCCGTGAATTTCTCCTTACAGCTGCGTCAAGTAAGCGAAAGCGAAGGTAATTTGCGGTCTTGTAATGGGACTCCGGTTTGCAAACGCGGTTATTGTAATGGTTGCGAAATGGCGTAGTTTGTGTCTTGAATTGGAATTTTTGATTGCGAATGAGAGGGAGAGAGAAAAGAGCGAGAGCGACTGACCTTGATTCTATGTTCATTCATTAGTTGACTTGCCGTATATGGAGTCCCCGAAGCCAGTAATTTAGGTCATTGGCCTTACAAACGGAGGAGTGACATAATTCGGTCTGTCTTATTCATTGTTGGCTCTCGTTGCTTATAGTGATGTCTCAAATTGTCCTTTTAACTACATCCTGTTGACGTGACTCTAAACTCTGGGCTTTGTTCATTAGGCTGGTCACTTCCGACCACTTTTGCAGATCACTTGAACTAGAACAGTTGTCTACCACAGTTGGTGGAAGGGTTTCCTCTTCACACTTCCTCATTCGCAGATACTACATAGCGCTCAGGGTAGACTGATTTATGTTCGGGCTACAATATGTGACATTTCCTCGCAGTGGCGTTTACGTATACACCACTGCGAGGCCCGATTTATGAGATAAAATTTTCCGACTCTTTGGCGTCGGAGGAATTTTCTTGTAAAAATAGTGCCAAATTAGATTACATGATGGCTTTAGTAACACTCTTGTTTGTGCAGGAGAAAGAATGACGGCTGGCATTATTAGTGATAAAGACATTAACTGAGATATTCCCTTCAAGCGCTCATCGTGTATTTTTACTGGATAGTTTCCAAAATTTGCGTTGAATATTGGTAATGGTATTGAGTTTCCGGATTCACTTTCCACGTTTCAGCGTGAGGTCAATTTTCTCATAAATTACTCGGCAGCTTTTTAGCACTCGAGATCGAATGAGATGACGTCTTGGATCATCAGCAATTGGGGAATTGATGAGATTCTTTCAAAGAAGACGTCGGTTTTTTTTTGTGTATGTTTTGTTCGAACTTTTGATTGCAATTGTTTTTATTATAAACTTAAAAGATAATTATACATGTATTAATATCTGAGGAAAATGGTTTATTAAATAACTATATAAATTCATTCAAGATAGTTTCTCTGTAGCAGCCAAGGAAGAAGTTAATCAGTACTTAGTAAGTTGTTCGGTTTTTTTGTTTTCACTTGGAATTTTTGTAAAATGTGGTAAATTAGCATTTTTCTTCTTCTGGGAGAGCATGAAGTGGTTATTGTGGCTATTCTCAATACTGACGAACCATGCCATGAAAATTCTTTGCTGTCTTAAATTCTTATATTATTCACCCGTCGTAAATCATGTGAATCATTAAATCTGCCGACAAAGTGTGTGTATTGACTTAACACATTGAATACTAAACTAAAACTGTGCTACTTAACTGGTATTTTGACAGTTATTTAGTTACATGCGGTTAGTGGAAATGCAAATAGTTCTTATCAAACCACAACGCGTTTAGAGAATCAATTATAAATAAATGGAAAGAACAAGAAGAGAGATAAGAGTTGCTGAGCGCAGTTTTACTCTTGTGGTATAATTATCTAATACAAAAACAAATTTAACTTTTAAGGTGAAAGCTACACTCTACTACAGGGGTGGCAAACCTTTATGGATCAACGTGCCATTTTTTCTCAAGAAGTGTTTAATGATGTATGGACGTGCCGTCAAATAATTTTGACATCTGATTATTGGGAAAATAATAAAACTAAATACTAACAAAACTCTTTATTTACTACAAAAAAAAATATCTTTTGCACTCTATAGCAGTAAATGTTTTAGCAATACGTGTAATTCTTAAAGTAACATTAGTGTGACTTCTGTTGTTGCAGATTAGATGACAAATAACTTATATTAGGATTGTAAGATATTACTTTTAATAGAATGCAAACTGGAGCAATCTGCCAAAGGATTTAATTTAAAGCAATTAATTATTTTTGCTGTGGTTCACTTTTTTGACAAGAGGATTTGTGATTTGTTTCAAAATGCCTTTTTACAGACGATGTTCTACATTCCACTGTTCCAGAACATAAAACACATGCCGCTTTGCTGCCTTTACTAATAATGCCATATTTCTAGATTCACTAAGTTTGAAATTCTCTGTTACACTTCCTATCTTGGACCTTTTTTTTTTTTGCTGACTAGCCATGTTAATAACAGTTAAAAATTGTAATATAACACAAATGAACTTTAAAATACAGTTGTGTCAACGAAATTGGCTATGCTATGCGTAGATAAATTTTGCATCATTATCAATTGTAGTTCACGACGTTGCTAAGGCAAGACAACAAACGAGTGTGCTCCCAGTCACCCCGAGACCGATCACTCGCGTTTGTTCGTAATACTTCATAGTGAACTTAGTTATTTTGAAATAAATATGAAGACATTTTGTTAGCTGGCGTGCCCAAAATATTGTGTCAAGTGCCACTGGTTCGCCATCCCTGCTCTAGTAGATACTAGAATAATCTCAGAAAAGTCAACTTTTTTTTTTTTTGCTGAATATTCTGCGGTCTCACTGGTCCGAAATGGATAAAAGAGCCGATGGCATTTAAGCTAAAATCGTGCGTAACATACCAAAAATGAAACATTTTTTAACTTAACATTATAAATTGCAATTGCAATACCAGATCTTCTTATAACGAATTTTGGATAGAACGAATGCGAATACCGTTATCTCAATAGAGATCTTGAGTCAATATTCATCTCGTCATAGTTGAGTATTTTTGAAACATTTTATGTTTTCCTCTTTCTATAAAACGGCGCTGTTTTCTCTTACAAATTTAAAAATCTGCCATGCTTAGTTTTTAGTTTTAGGATTTCGAAAAGACTAAAGAGAGAATATAAAGAACTCTAAAAAGAGCTGGAATAATATATTCAAAAGTAATTCTCGAAGAAAATTTAGTTTCTGGGGTACCTAAATCTCAATATATAAAAAAAATCAATTTCTAAGGCATTTACATTGAGACAATAACCAAAGTGGTTATAAATTTTTAAATGATATGATTAACCTCTATTCTGAAGTAAATTCTGTGATCGGTACTTAAGAAATATCGTTATTACGATAGCTACTGGTTTTATTTAAAGGTATAGTAACTATATATATATATATATGTGGGAGACAACAAGGGGTCCAAAACGTTTGTCTTTCTTATGGTTTATTTAACATTAAACAAAAATTAATTAAAAAGGTAGTTTTTAACAGATAAGTTTGACGATGATATGCAGAAGGTAACGCCTGCTCGCGTTCCTCCTTTCTCCTCGCTTTTTCTCTTTCTCCAATTCTAATGTCCAAGAGTTTTAGTTTTGATTTGCTGCGCCTGCGCGCGAAGACTGCCTTGCTTTTGGCTGCATGCCATAACGGCTATCCTGACTGTACGCTGTCCGCAGCGGTACGTATTCCTTTTTTCCTTTCCATGGATACCAGAGGAGAATCTGAAACATACAAAAAAAAAACGGAACAGACAAGGACTATACGACAAATATACAAAGATTAAACATATCATAATTCTTCTGAACTAGACAGTTTCTTCATCATGTGAAGGCATCTCTTCGACATCCGGAAGGTTCCACAGGAAAACATTGTGTTTCACAGGCATAAGAACGTCTTTTTTAACAAGTTGATCTTTGGTTGAACGCATCGATATTTTCCTCTCTAGAGTTCTGGACGTCTGTTCAAAACGATTTCTCTTTTTCCTTCGTTTCCACTGCCAGGGCTGAAAGATCCTTCGGAGCAACACAAACCGTCTATATTTACTCTTCATAGGTGAAGGGTTATCAGAACAAGATAAACGTCTGGTTCTCTGACACACAGGAATATCTTTTTTCAATTTAATACACATTTTTAACTTAGTACTCTTAATGTTATTGCATTTATAATTCTTAATTAGAGAACTCAAATCATTTCTAGTATTAAAGTTTTTAACATATGGCAAATCATAACTAGAGTTTTTTATCACACTTGAAACAGGAACATTTGAAAAAGAAACAACATTAGGATAAGCATAAGCATGAGCACCTAAAGAGGATTCACTTTCATTCAATAAAACATCGCTCTTTGCGTGGCCTAGTTTTTTTTATTTCAGAATATACACTGGGATGTATAATAATTTCTTCGGTCAAGGTCGGTGATATTGCCGTTCGAACACTTATACCGGGAGAATGTTGATCAAGAGAAATATTTATGGGTTTAACTTCTACCATACGCTGTTCGCCAAAACATGAACTTAATGTTATGATTTCTTCGGAAGGTTTATGCACTCTAATTAGTGAGGAATTTAAAACTGGGATCTGGCAACCTGAATCGATCAAGGCTGTTACGGGCTGATTTTCCACAAAAATGCTTACGTATTGAAGATTTGCGAAGTCATCGCTATTTTGTTTTTCGCTCTCGATTTTCAAAGTATTCACGTTTATTCTATTATGGATGTGGTCGTTAGATTCCTTAGGTTTAAAACGCTTCTCACAGTCTCTTGCGTAATGAGATGAATCACCGCATATAAAGCAATTTTTTTCTCTTTCAAGATATTGGGGATAGTTCTCTTTAATCTTTGGTTTAAAGTTTCGTGGTCTATTTTTAAAGGGGTCTTGGGTATATCCATAAGTAATAGGAATTTCTTTATGTGATCCGCTTCTAGATGAAATATAAATATCGCACTCTTTAGCTAAATCAATAGGCCTGAACCAATCTTCTGCTTCTCGAATGCCAATATGGGTTGCAGTTTCCTTATTTAAAGTTTCAAATAATTTATCAGAAATTATAAGATCACATAGAGATTCAAAGGAATTAACTTTTCTTAACGAACAATAATATTGGAAGTTTGCCGTCAATCTTGCAGCAAATTGGATGTATGTCTCGCCTGATGATTTTACAGCATTTTTAAATGAGTTTAAACACTCGCGAGGGGTTAATTGGAATTCTCTGAGTACTATAGATTTTAGTTTTTCATAGTCATTTAATTCCTCTTCTTTAATATACAGTAAGACGTTATGAGCTCTTTCGCCCAGAAGATTTATTAAAATTTCAGATTTATATTCGTCATTTATTTTCTTGGTTAAAAATGCGCGTTCTAATGATTGGAAGAACAGATTAAAATTTTCAGATCTGGTGGAAACAGGAAGAGATAAAGTCCTAATACTGTTTATCATATTTTCTATGTTAGTTTCGAACTGTTTATCTTCGACTTTAGCTGCAGGATTTAAACTTAATGCTTTATTTTTAGCCGTTTGAAGTTCGATTTCTTTTTCTAACTGAGCTAACTGAAGTTTCGCGAGCTCAATTTTCTTTTTTTCTAAAGTTACCTCTCTTTCGTTTCGCGATACCCTCTCATCTATACAGTTTTGAATTAAAGTTTTAACGAAATCTGGATCACTTTCAAATG
Source organism: Trichonephila clavipes (assembly GCA_019973935.1). NCBI lineage: Eukaryota > Metazoa > Arthropoda > Arachnida > Araneae > Nephilidae > Trichonephila > Trichonephila clavipes. Next base: position 214,649 of record BMAU01019987.1, read on the forward strand.
TACTACTGTTCTCAATTTTAGTCTTTAGTTTAACTATAGTGTCAGTACTCTCCACAGTACCGTCTAGATCCTCAACAACTCTTATGAGATCCTCTTTAAGAGCGTTTTTATACATTTTAGAAAAATATGGAAAGATCCTACCTTTTTTTCTGGCTCCCTTGTTGCTCGCACGTACGATGTATCCAATAATTGAAGAAAAAATTTCGATTCCACTGATTTCACCTCTTCGCAGGTAATATAGTTGAAATTGTTCGAATTGACACCTCTTCGCAGGTGTTTGTGAAATTGTAGTTCCGGCCTCTACACAGGCGGAATTTTCGACGATGGGTTCCAACCTCTACACAGGCGGAATTTTCATGCTGAGTTCAAACCTCTACACAGGTTGAACGAAGTTTTCGAAAAATGGCGGCGCGTCTCCTCCACGGACGGCTTTTGTTCACGTTCCAAACTTTGATCAAAATCGAAATTTTTTTTTTCAATCCCGGCCTCTACACAGGCGGAGTATTCATGCTGAGTTCAAACCTCTACACAGGTTGAACGAAGTTTCCGAAAAATGGCGGAGCGTCTCCTTCACGGACGCTTTTGTTCATTGTCCAGACTTTGGTTCAAAATCGAAATTTTATCGATCCCGGCTGAGCCCCCATAATTTGTGGGAGACAACAAGGGGTCCAAAACGTTTGTCTTTCTTATGGTTTATTTAACATTAAACAAAAATTAATTAAAAAGGTAGTTTTTAACAGATAAGTTTGACGATGATATGCAGAAGGTAACGCCTGCTCGCGCACCTCTCGCGTTCCTCCTTTCTCCTCGCTTTTTCTCTTTCTCCAATTCTAATGTCCAAGAGTTTTAGTTTTGATTTGCTGCGCCTGCGCGCGAAGACTGCCTTGCTTTTGGCTGCATGCCATAACTATATATATATATATATATATATATATATATATATATATATATTACATTTATATAATGTCTTCTCAACTCACTCTTGTCACAGAAACATTACATTTTTAACTTTACCTATAAAACGCGTGCATGAAAATATAAAAACGAACATTTTGTTGGCATACGTAAAAAATAAAACGGTAAAAAATCATTGTTCTATTGAATAAATGCAAATTTTTATGTTGAAAAAGAATTTTGTCTTGAACGGCACCATGCTTAGTCTAAAAGGACAAATAGTACATATTGAAAAAATTGCATTCTCTTATAAAAAGACACGATTTTGTTCTACAAGGAATTAAATCTGGTTTCATTTTATTGAATATGAATTTTTCTCGTCCAAAATATTTTTAAAAAAAGATTTCTGTTTTTCTGTATGTTTGATAGTTGGAAAAAATATCTATGAGGCAATAAAATTTATATACCCAAAATTAAGCGAAGTAAACCATTTTGTAACACCCGATTAGAGCGTATCTGGTATTCACTATACATATTTATGTAACAAAGTTATTTAGGGTGTCCGAAAAGTATAACTACATTTTCGAAAATTAATTAAAAATATTTTCACGATTTTCCATGTTCCCATAAAGAAAAGATTAAAGTTTCTATTTAATGAAATGCAAACTAGATGACGCAACGGTTTGTGAACATTATCGTTTCAAAATGGCTTCACCGTAAGAGTAAGTTGTAGTATGATTTATCGAATTTAAATCTGCAGCACATGTACAATGGGGTATTACCACACTAGAGTTTAGGAATGAGAAAAAGTTCCCCGAGTGTGAGATGAATGGAAAAACGAAGTCCAGTAGTGTGGCCACCCAGATCTCTAGCCATAACACCTTTGGACTTATTTTCGTAGGGATACGAGAAAAACAATGTTTACCAATCTTCAATGAGTGGCACTGATGACATGACAAGTCGAATGACAGTGGCCATTCAGATTGTTGATCTTGCAGTGCTTCATAGAACGTGGCTAGAAATCCCGTATAGGCTCCATGTGTTGCGTGCCAGCAAGGACGTCTTAAGACTTCTTGAGGCCCTGGGCCCTTACGTAAAAGTAGACCCTCGACCCCTACACAACTGTTTAAACCCCACCTATAACCCATAAAAGTAGACAGTGCCGTAGCATTCGTTGTCAAATACACATACCAACCGCCGTTACACTGAATGATTAATGATGGTGTACGGTGGTAGGCCTATACATGGATGACGGTCATCGCATGTAGCCAGTTGATATATCGTCCGAAATTACCAGTTTTTCGGAAAATACAACCGGAAATAACATTTGACCGTGGAAATGATTCGAATCATGATCTTATTAAGGCTGAGTCGAGAACGGGACGAGGCCCCTATTGTGGCCGAGTGCAGCTGGCCCATGCCTTAAGACGACTCTGCGCGCAACTAATGGGGCGCCCATTGAAATAGTGCAAGAAGGCATTGTACAAAAAAACACCCTTTAATGTTGTTTTTTTATTTAAAAAAAACGCAAGTAAATATCTTTTTTTTTTTTGCAATAAGTATTTGAAAGCGTAGTCTTACTTTTCGGGCACCCGATATAATTATATTTACTGAGGTTTTATTCAATTTATTTTAAATATGTGTTCTACAATTGACATTTGTAATGTCACATAACCCTAATTTTTTTTTTTTTTTTCATAATTCCTCAGTTCGACGAATCTAAGAAAAGGAAGTGGAGAAGAAGTACCTCATCCTCGGGGAGCAGTGGCCTCTTTCCTTCAGTCCCCTTATCTCGCATAGGTAAATGCACGAGTTTACAGCTCGCCTGTTATCAGTAATCGCGCGACTCTTCAGAATAACCTTGTGGAATATCGTAAGCTCAAGGTTTATTTCATCGATGCTCACTATCTATTTCTTCCCGCCTTTGGAGAAGCGCTTCCTCGTTGCAAAACGGCTTCCAAAAATAACGTACACTGCAATTTTTTCAAGTGCTATCAGTTGTTTTTAAATGTAATTACTATAACTAGTATTTGTAACTATCTACAAACTGTTCGTGTTACTAAGCGATAAAAGATCCCTTGTTGAAAAACTGCTTCTTCGATTAATAAAAACGACACTTTTCACTGAAGGTTTTTAGAAGAGTGATGTGCAAAAATTTTTAGCAGTGGGTCAAAAATAAAACTTTTGTCACACCAAAGGAATTTCCTTAAAAACGCAGTAAAAGCTCTAAGAAATTTTAAATGTGCAAAATTCTTAAATATTTGTACTAATGGGATGAATGAAGCTGGGACAGTTTTTTAAAAAAAAATTTATATCTATAAAAATATATACATAAAAATGTTTGAAACTAAATATAAAAGTAAGTAAATGTGTTTAAATAATTTTTATTTATAATTTTATAGCAGATTCCAACTTTTATACTTTTAAAAGTTTTAAAATAAGTTTTAATATAAATTCTGACCTCTACATCACAAATATAACATGCAAAAGCAATTTATTAATTATTTTTAAAAAAATTTAAGCATTGTAATTCATAATTTCTATTATTGTCTTAAAACCTGTGACGGAGCGAATAGAACTGTAAGCGAGCCGTAGTTAAGGCATTACTGCTTTAGAGCAGCTTTATGTTAGAAGGTACATTGAATTAGCAAAAATTTAATGAAAACGAGAATTTAATAAGAATGAGTTATTTTTACTAAATAATTAACACTTTTAAGTGTATATTTTACTGTTTATTCTCGCACAATAAGATTACAGTTGAGGAGACTGCCCGTTACATCTAAAAACGTACTTGCTTTTTTAAGTGAATTAGGGGGAGTTTATACCAATTCCACAGTAATATGCTTTAGTGCAATTGTATCGAATCCTATAATGAAAACCTCACATACTAAATAATAACGAATAGAATTTTTTTCAGAAACGATTGATATAGGAGCTTCGATCATATTATGTCCTCTTCGTTACTAGTAACTTCTTAATAGTGTCTGTGGGATCCTTAATTTTCACAGGAAAAAGAATGAATGGAAATACGATGAGCTTTACTCCAAGAACAATACTTTAAACAGAATTTGAATTGTTTTCTCTTTACTCATTCTGTTTTTTGTTTTCAGATATCCGGTTTGATATAGTAAATTTATTCTTTGTAGTCCGAATTCATTGTAACTAAGTCCAAATTTAATAAAGTAACGTTGAAAAAATGAAACGTGCAAGTTTTCAGTTAAAGTAAAAATTATACTGATCAACACAAGTTTCATAGACATATTACAGTAGGAGGTCATGAACATAAAAAAAACTCAAAATAGTGTCTTAAATGAGTAAATAAAGGAATATAACCGTATTTATTTATTTTTTTATTATTATTTAGTTGAAGTCCTTAAGAAAAAGTGTTCAGATATTATCTGAGATAAATCCTTCGTTTAAACCCATGGACAAAAGAATATTTCATTTTAAAAATATACTCAGAGCAAAAAGTGGAAAGTTTAAACGAGAATGTAATTTTATAGAACTTTGCGAAGTTGTGTGAAAACATGTTTTTAGTTGTTTTGCTGGGCATATCTTTTTAAGTAGATACACCTAGCATTTTGAAAATGGTTTTAATGACGAAGTTTAAGACAAATATAAATTTACGATGAATATGTAAAATGTGACAATCAATCGCACACACAAAATATATTCCTTACCTTTGATCAAGAAAAACAACCAATGAACTTACATTTCAACGACCAATTTGTTTGCACATGTCCAACAGGTTTTCAATCTTTGTAAAACTACCGCCTATTAAGTACCTTCTCTACAAGCAATATCAGTCTAGGATGTGGTTTTGCTGCAGGATGAAAGGGCAATACATATGTATAATACTTCAATCATTTTACGTTAAGAGAGGTGACACTTTGAGAGGTTGACCAATTATTAACGTATTCAAAGCAATACGAGGAAGGGGGGGTGCTATTGACAACGGATCTTGTAATTTTAAACCACGTGACGAGGATTGCTCATGAGCTGACATACCTCTCTCCAAAATTCCACACTACAACAGCGTGAAAACTTTAAGCCTCGATAAATCTAACATGCAATAGTACCCCTCCCTACATGTCGGGTACTCAAAAGCAACACTCGACATACACAACATTGGTCAATAGTTCGCGATCGAAAAAGACACACAAGAATGGAATTTTTATGTATAAGAACCGGCTTGCCTTTAACATTTGCTTACAATGAGTACTAATATAAAATGTCTTGTAGTACTTATTCAAGAAAAGTGCTTAATAAACTGAAACGACTAATTTCCTGTGTACACTTCTATATTTTACAATTGTTGAGAAACACTGCATGATGTGTTTTCAACTCTGAGAATTTACTGTGTTTGATAAATAACAAAATGACGAGCGTCAGTCTTGAATTTTTCTGAAATTCCGAGAAAAAGGCAACAAAAAGCTCTATAGTTCGTTTGGCAAAAATATGAAAAGTATACATAATAACCTATCATGAGTGAAATCAAATTAATACATCCAAAGAAGATAAATATCTGCCACGAATTTAAACTACGTTGGGCAGTAAAAATAGTCTTGACAGGACGACAAACTTGATAATCAGGGGTTTCTTCGACGAAAATTTATGAGGATTTCTTTTAACTCAGAGAGTGGCTTTGCATTTCTGAATATCTCTAGAGACTGACTGATATATATTACTCGATTTTCTTCAAACCACCTAAAAGCTGTGAAAAAAGATATGTAATTCATATATTATATATGCCTACACAAGCATATTGTCTTTCATGCTGAAAATTGTTTAAAGGATCCAAAAGTTCTCAGTGAATTCACCAAATTATCAACAGCGGAGTTATCTGTATACTTTCGTCTTCAAAGTAGGGGGGTTTGTAGATAACTATGTATGTGGTTATCTAATCAATTATACCAACAATTTCTTGGAGAAAATTTTTGGAAATGATGTGGAAAGAAGTCATTTTTTTTCCTTAAAAAAAACCGATAAACAATTTTTTTTTTAAGAAAAAAAAGATATCTTATAAGATTGATAAAAACTATAAATCGGTGCTGTAAATGTTTCCTCGTCAATTTTAGAATTCTGTCTCGGGGGAAACATTTGAAAATCAAGCAAAAAACGATTAAAAGGGTCAAACAAAATCAATATCAGATATACGATAACTGCGTTATTTCAAGTTGAATTTTATTAAATGCTTTTGTATGAAATGTATCAATATAAGTCTTAGATCAGGGGCGGAGAACATGAGGTCTTTACGACCATCAAATGTAATCTTTTTAAGATAATTTAAATTTTGTGTGGTGATATCTGACGTCATATTCCAAATCACTCATTGATATACTTGTCTTCATTTTAATCGATTAATTTATTTACATCGCACTTTGAAGCAACACGAGTGTGAGTGAAGATTAACGTCGCACTGTTTGTTCAGCTACACGAAGGCTTTTGGCGACGGACCCCGTAATTTTGAACCATGGTCAAGTGACGTGGATGACACCTGAGCTGGCACCCCCTCTCCTAACTACCACACCACACCAACGGGAGGACGTTTCAGCTCTCGGCAGATTTAGCGTGCATCGCTGCTCTACACACGGGTCTTTAGTGGTACTGCGGAAGCAACACGGGGGCTGCAATGATGAACCTCATAATTCTTAACCGTTGTCACGTGGGGAGGTAGACACCTGAGCTCAGTGGCGTAACTTTCAACCCCGCATTGCGTGGGGGGACAAAGCCTGATAAAATTAGGTTTGGAGTCTAAAAATTGACTTGCAGGGGGCCCTAATGTGGTATCCGTTACACTGCTGCCTGAGCTAGCATCCCACTTCTACATCAAGAAAACGTGTAGACCAGTGATTCCCAAAGTGGTCTATATCGACCTGCAGGGGTCCAGGCCACTGAAAAAATAATTTGGGGGTCGATGAGGTTTAAATGGGGGTCTACAATAGTGACTTTCATTAAACCAAATCGTGACTTTAATTTTAAAAGAAAATTTAATCAAGTGGAAACCAGATTTACATATTTAGGAGATTTATTTACTAAACTTAATGAGGTTAATTTACAGTTACGGACCATCATTTGAGCGTGTCTTGCCAGAATTAGCCTTAGGAGTATATACTATTGAACAGCCCGAATTTTCCTAGTTTCTCAATTTGTCACACACAATCTTCCAGGACAATAACGTTTTAACCTACGTTCAATATTTTAATGCCCTTTATTCAGATTGTGAAATTAGATTTGTGTGAGAATTGTTTGACTATGATAATTAACACAGTAGGCAATGAATTCATAGGGTCACATCGAAAGAAAAAACAAATGTCAGATTATAAAAGGAACTGATCCCCTTCTCTAAAGCAAAAAATTATAATTAAAAAAAGATAAATTGTTCACATAGATGCACACCTATAAAACTTGAATAATTCTTGCGAACAAAAAAGCAGCATAACACAATATATATATATATATAATATATATGCATATTATTTTAAATCAAATACAAAATAATTCGAAATTAAAGACATAATTACCTGTTATTAATTCAAACGAGTAAAATGTAATAGAAGGAATCGCCCATTTCAGCATGGCAATTTCTTCTCAAAAGAATCTTCTGGTGGTGGAGATCACAAACGTTTAATTTGCCTTATCACAAACGTTTAGTAACCACACTAAAGACTAAAATAAAACATCTGGGATTCTCTATCTACAAAAAACTCTTATTGCCCCTGTCCCCTTTTAGTTCTCCAGTGGCGTAATGGAGATTATTAGGGCCCCCTGAAAAGTCAGGTTTAGGCTCCAAGCCCAAATACGTACTTGACTTCAGTCAGGCTTTGCCAACCCCTCCCCCCGCAATGAGGGATGTACGTTACGCCACTGGATAGCTGACACCGCCCGCGCGGACGTCTTATGGGTAAAAGGAATGTCCTTAGTAACCCCACTCCGGGATGGCACTCCGAGACAGTTACTAGTGAAAGATATGTAAACTTATCAAATTTCTCGTTTGAATATATAATTTCGCATCGAACTACCGAGAGTTTTAACATTGCGAACGAGTTTTAACATTAAAAAAGAAACCTGACATTTTAAACATGCAGAGTATAAAATAAGGAAGAAGGATACAATAAAAATGAAATACCAAATTCAGACCCAACAGTATTTCAGAAAATATATAAAATTTTTTGTAACATACATACGTATATATATATATATATATATATATATATATATATATATATATATATATATTTCAAACCAAATGCCGCCCTTAGGATTTGCCGCCCCGGGCAAGGGTCCACTTTGTCCGTCTCTAGAGCCGCCTCTGTTGTCGTTAATAAAAAAGCAAACAAGAGATATTACATTTTATTGTAAGAGGGTTTTGAAACTTACTTCAAATATACTAAACTTCAAACTACAATTTTTGTTAATGTAGTGCTATGTTTTAGAAACGTTTAGAGAGTTTTATACTCAAAACATTTTTTAATTCAAAAATACAGTTCAACTCTGTATTAAAATTTTTGAGATCTAAAATGTTCTGAGTTTTTACTGTCACTCATAATTCGGAATATTTTTTCACCTAGAAGAGTGTCCTAAAATATATATAAATATTAATTTCACTCTCCTATACAGAAAGAAGTGTATTTTTATCAGATCTATTTTGTTCTGGAATAAAATGGGCTTAATCTCCTATCCCGTAATGCTAAAAGTTTTCACTTAATATTTTAAAGAATAAAAACTGTTTATTAATGGAATGGGTTTAAATTTAAAAAACGCAGTATTATAAATAGATGTATGAATGGCAAGGTTGCAAATTTTAATGAAAATTGAGACGTTTTTCGCTCTTAAAATGTGTTCCGAGTTTAGTTGAGACGTCCTCCGCGAAATATCTTACTGGAAAAAATTCTCTTATTTTAAATACAGTCACATCTCTATATAACGAACTCGCTGAATCCCGGAAAAAAGTTCCTTATATGGAAAATTCGTTGTATAGAGATTCATGTTTTAATATACTTTATAAACCACATAAAACAAATTTTAATTTCATAAACACTATTCATTAAAAAAGTAATTATTCACACCTTTTTAAAATTAATATATGTTTATTTTATGTGTGTGTATCTTACCCATCAAAAAGAAAAACTGCAAGGAAAACAAGAAAAAAGAATTTCGAATGATTCACTGTATTTTCAATATTAACAAAATAATTTTATACTAAAATTAATGAATTTTAAGATTATTTTATAATTTAAAACACAAGTAAAATAAAACATGCATTATTCTATAATTAGAACACGGGACAATTCCACTGAGGGTGAAAGAGGATATCGCAGATGTTTCTAGTGAACTGGGGAATGGGGGTTAAAGGTTGCACCTCTTGGATGAAACGTCCAGAACTCTCGGCGAGTTAGGATCGAATCAAACCAGTTCAAGATGTATGACCACCATAAAATGAGTTAAAGAGGGAATAACTAGATATTTTTTTCAGAAATATTTTAAAAAAAGGGAGAACAAAAACTGAATCACAAAAGAAAAAGTTCCTTATATAGAAAATGGACTTTACTATAGAGAGATGATCTTACGATGAAAATCGTGAGAGAGAAATGTTCAAGGTTCCAGGAAATAGTTCACTATATAGAAGAATTCGCAATATAGAGGTTCGAATGTATAAGAATGATAGTGCTAAGAATTACATAGAAAAATTACAAGATTTGAAAACAAAAAGAAACTATCATTTCATCCACCAGGATTAAAAACAACTGATTTTCAAATATGATTTTGCAATCTTTCTAAAAATGTCCTTACAAATACAGTCGGACTTCTATATAACGAAGTCGCTAAATCCCGGATAAAAGTTCGTTACATGGAAAATTTGTTACGTAGAAGTTCATCTTTTAATACACTTTATAAACCACATAAAACAAATTTTAAATTCATAAACACTATGTATTAAAACAAGTTATTATTCACACCTGTTTTAAATGATTAGTATATGTTTGTTTTAATATCTTACTCATCAAAAAAGAAGAAAGAAAAACTTTAAGAAAAAAGAATGTCGAAGAATACACTATATTTTCAATATTAAGAAAATAATTTTGTATTAAAATTAATAACTTTTAATGACTTTTTCTAATTTAAAGCATAGAAGTAATATTAAACATACGTTATTTTATAACTGGAACACGGGGACGTGGGACTACTCCACTGAGTGTTAAAGGGAATATCGTAGATGTTTCTAGTGAACTGAACAATGAGGGTTAAAGGTTGCCCTTCTAGGATGAAACGTCAGAACTCTATTGCTCTAGGCGAGTTAGAATCTAATAAAACCAGTTCAAGATTTATGACCACTATAAAATATGTTAAAGAGAGAATAACTTGAAATGTTCAGATTCTTTAAAAATAGGAAGAAAAAAAATTGAATCACAAAAGACAAAGTTCGTTACATAGAAAATGCACTTCGCTATAGAGAGGTTATTTTACGAAGAAAATCGTGAAATGCTTAAGATTCCAGGAAAAAGTTCGCTATATTAAGGTGACCATCAGTCCTCTTTTAGGGAGGACAGTCCTCCTTTTATACGTTCTGTCCTTCCTCGAAAAGTGCCTTCCTTTTCAATATTTTAAAATTGATCTGTTAATCTCTATTCAGAGATGAACCAAACATATTTCCAATATGTCGAAGAATAGTCTGAAACAAATACCACAGGAAATAACAATTCTTAACGATGTTTTTTGACTTCATCTCAAATAAATTGGGCAGGTATAGAAAATTATATTGAGTTTTTATCGAAAGAAATGTCTGATATTAAAATCGATGACAATTGTCTGTTAGAATAAATTAGAAGACTGAATATATATTTAAATTCTAATAAATTGGAACAATTGATACATCATCATGCTGAAATTGATAAAGGATGGTTGGAAATACTTAACCACTTGTAAAATGAACACTTTCCATGTGATAAATTAGTTATTCTTGATGAATTTACGTTGTGCTGACCTGGTACTAATGCAGAAATTCAAGGAGTTTTTTCAGTTGGTAATGATTTTTGGAGAAGTGAGAAATCAAGATTGAATATTGATACTTTAGCTGTAGCACTTACTGTAAAGCTCAATATAAAGGATATTTTTTGCTCCGAAATTTCCGATGTATTAGAAAAGGATATATTGATAAAAAAATATTCAATGGGAAAATACTCATTTAAGTAAACAATTAAATTATTAAGTAAACAATTAGCGTATTTTTTATTTCAATTAATAAAATGTTTCATATATCTACGTTGCAACTTTTTCTTAAATTTTTCGCGCATGCCCTCCTTTTCATTGTAAAAAAAATGGTCACCTTAGCTATATAGAAAAATTCGCAATATGTGTACATAGAGGTTCGACTGTATTTCTAACGATTTTAGTTGCATTAATTTTCTACTGGAATTGTAAGAGTGGAGAATCTGGAGTGCGAGTACCACACACATCCTGTGTTCTCTCTCGACGCTGAATAGTCAGTCGGCGGAGAAAAGAGAAATTCTCTCTCTACTTTTTACCCATTTTCCTAAAACAACACTTCACCGGAAGTCTTGCTACTAAAATTACCGCAACTGTAGCCTAAAATGGGTGGATCCTTATACTGACATCCGCTATGTGGGCAGCTGACTCCCCACCCCACCCCATCCCTTTTTGAAAATCGTTTGGCGAATTCACATACGATTCTTTCTCAGATTCCTGATACAGGATGCAGGGGCGTAGCCACAAAATTATTCAGGAGGCGTCCAGTTGTTATTTCTGATAGTAATTAATATTGCTATTATGCATGATTTAATGATGAATTAATTATTTTTATTTAAGTCACTTAATTTAATGTATATGTTAAAGCTGAACTAATTTTGCAGGCAAATCCTGAAAATGTGTTCCTTTGTCAGCTATATTTAATCCGTTGAGTGGGGAGGGACTTTTTTTACACATAATTAATTATCTGAAATTGGGATATGATAAAAGATGAAAGTTTTTATTTTAGGCATTTATGATGAAGGTTGACTTTAAACTTTTCTGTATACTTATAATTAAAAATATTTGCGTCAAAAATAGAATATGGGGCATGAGATGTTTGAAGTTGACTGCAGAAAGTCACAATTTTTAGTGTTCTAGTACGTGATATAAACTAAAAATGCGACACACACACTTATATATATATGATGAGAAGCATTTAACTTAGTTATGCTAAAGAAACTTGGCACAAAGATTTATTTGAACAATATTTTATAGTTATTTCTATTTCTATGCAAAGAAAACCAACTAATATTTTACGGTCTTTTTTATGTAAGCATCCGAAAGTGTTAATTTAGAAAACGGAATTAAAAACCATCACAACCATTATATATGTTACCGTTAAAGTGTGAAATCCGTTGTTTCATTGAATAACTAGATATTTCATGAAATAACTAGACAAGTCAGTTAAAGTATATAAAATTATTGAGTTCTACGGTTTAACTAGGTATTCTATCGAATAACGATTACTTGATCGTTAAAATATGAAATACGGCGCTCGAAAGTTCTTTGCACCGGTTCTAGCTGCTTTGAGAAGGATTTTTCCGATTAGCAACTAGAGATGAACGAATAAAACAGTTGTATTCTAGTTATCAGTTCAGTATATGTCAGCAAGAATTAATTTCCGTTGAAGAAGTTTCAAATATTGACACAACGCTTCGACCTGTAGCAACAGCTCAAAGTTACGGTACTGGACAAGAATTCAAAAAGTGCTTGTGTAAAAAAAAATGTAGTAAAAAGTGTGCTTGTGTAAAAAAATAATAAGCACAGTGCAATCCAAAGTGTCATCACAGCAATCTTTGCTGTAATAAATAACGAAAAGTAAAATAAGGTTCTCATAAAATTTTAATTAATATTCTCTTACATCGTGTAAACTTTTTAAAACAAAAATGTTTTTATGAAGCAACAGTTTTTCTTTTCTCAGCATGTATTTTTGTTGATAATATTTAAATATAATTTATTTTTGCGACACATATACTTTTTTTCCTTTCTGTTTAACTAATGTTAGCTATATGAGCAATAATGAATTATATCATCTGATTTCCCTAATTATTTATCAATTATTATTCATCCGCAAAAGGGGTAATATGTTTTTCGAGAGATGTTAGCTATTTATGATCAATTAATTTATAAAATATCTTTGAAATTGTTTATTTTTTACTTTAACGATCTATCCTTAGCTATTTCATAGAATAACTAGGTTAAGTATGGAATTTTTCATCTATTATGTACTTTAACTGACTTGTCTAGTTATTTCATGAAATATCTAGTTATTCAATGAAATAACTGAATTATACACTTCAACGCGCGGTAACATACATACGTATATATATTACCTTTAAGTACAATACTTAGTTAATTTTATATTCTGCATTAATCTGTAACTTGATCCAAAATTTCTTTCGCCAATCGAACTATGGATAGTTAGTTGATACCATTTTAAATGTAGCCATTAAGTACCGTTACTTGACCGTAGTTAAAAAATTTTAGAGCTCCATAATATATATATATATGAGTAAATTACGTATTAATCTTGCACATAATCTTTAACTGTATTTTTTAATCCAAGCCTGTATGAAATCTTTTTTAAGCGAAGACCTAAAAAAATTACTACACTTCCACAATTGCAATCAAACAATTTTTTATAAATAGTACCATTATTATCATATTTTTTCATACTTTTAAAGGAATATCATGCTTTCCTTCCTGCGACCAGTTGCACTTCATGTCAAAACACACGTGCTTTATTATGGAACTGTGATTTTAGATAATGAAAATAAAACACACATTGTTTCTTTCTGTTCGAATGAAATGACGTAAAGCGAGCTTATACGTAGTAAAAAGCATCTTTCTATCCGAATGAGTGAGAAGAGAAAGAGAGAGGGGAAAAGAGAGAACCAGTACTCTAAATACTATTCAGTACTGGTTCTGAATGACCTTGAATGACTTTACGAAGCTCGGGGCCTTGGTTGGTTGGGATATCCATCCTTTCTGGAAACATGCATCCACATCCCATCAATGATAAAAGTGCTTCCTGCCACATTCACCCTATCACGCCAATAATCGCCAGTTGCGCGCCCTTTTTGGCGAGCATTCTGTGCAAATGGTAGCTTTACCTGAAAAGCGACCTTGAAATTATTAAATATGAAAGCATTGTAGGATGTGTGAGCTAAGAATAAGTCGGAATACATAAAACACATTTGAATTTGAATGTCATTTCCTTTTTTATTCAAACAAAACTATAAATAAAATACTAATTCGTAGGCAGAGACTGTTTAAAGGTTTTTTAAAACAATCAATGAATGAAATTTAAAATACAGAATTTTGCTTTCTACAAATATATGTTATTCTCTTTTACTATTTTTTACTACGTTTAGTTTAACAAGGCATTGTGTTTTACTATTGTTATAATGCCAAGCTCTCTTCCTTTGAACGTAATCTGATGAATCTGGAAAATAAAAAGATATGAAATTGTCAATGAAATATTCGTGATCAATTTATACTTGAAATCTTTCCTTAAAAAATAAGTTTCACTGAGAAGATACTGAAGTATAAACTCAAACGAAATTTTATGTGATAGGATGATTTAATTTTTTTCCATGATTGTACATATTCTTTATTATATTAGATAATTTCACGAAAAAGTCTTTATATATGCGGGTTATAATAGTATCTCATATTCGAGGTAAACATGGGTAAATTTCGTGTACAGAATTTACATTTTATGAGATAAAATTTAGTATCTGTTTTTAGAAAGAATTTAATTACTATCAAAAATATGCTCTCTCTTCATATATGTGTATCAAACGTAACTAACAGTTATATATAATTCATTCAGTAACAGTTATATTTAATTCATTCAGTAATAGTTATATAAAATTCATTCAGTAACAGTTATATATAATAATTCAATGACAGTTATATATAATCCTTTTGTGTGTAAAAAATATATAGGTATAAGAAAGGCTTAATAATATCTATTACAAATCATTTTTAGTCATGTGTGTCTATCCATGTTCTTATGTATTAAGACGTTTAGATAATTTACTATTATTCTCTTCAGTTTCCTGGATTTAATAGAAACGTCATAGCTTTCATGGAAATGAATAAGTATTAGAAGCATTTGAACAACAACTGACGGTATTTCCAATTATTTTACTTGAAAATGAATGCCATCTACAATTATTTTACAACTTCGTCTTTAGGAAAATAAAATTCGACATTTAACTTCAGTTTGTCAAAACTCAAAATACTTACGTTGGCGTGGTGGGGAGAAGTAGGAGAAGGGAGTACCAGCTCAGGTGTGTGTGTGTGTGTGTCTTCCATATCAATTTACCATGGTTCGAAATTACTTGGTCTTTTGTCAATAGCTGTTGTGTAGCCTCGTATTCGTCTTTAATAAATAATCGATCAGCTTTCATTTTAATGGATCAAGTCTCTATATTCTCTTTACTAAAATAATCCAGAAAATATATAATAGACATAGGTACTCCAAATAAATACAAATAATAATAAAAGCAAAGTAAAATTAAAAGCATTTTTTCTCTTCTACTGTCAGATACAATATTTTAGAATGATACACGAAATGAACACAATAATACTCGTATATTAACCCGTCGTCACTCGCGCGAAAAAAATGACCGAAAGTTTTTGCACAGGGTATCTCATACCCAAGGGTGTTTACATTCTGTTTCTACCGTAAGATTTGTATACAAAAATTAAAAAGGAAGAAAGTAGGAAATGCTATATATTTATTACATTTTTGAAAAGTAAATTTAGTTTTTCAGTTCTTTTTATAACGGCATTCAGTACATTGTTTATACACTCCTTTAATCTCGTCGCGAGTGAATGCGATGTTTTTACTGGATCTTAATCTTCTTTTTTTTAATCTGTATCTTTTTAAAACTAAACATATAGGAGTAAACTTCTCTATTCTTTAAATTCAAAAATTTTGGAATTTCTTTTTTTATTTTCTCTTATTGTTCCAGCAATATTTTTAAGTACATTTTGTAACGTCACGTCTCGAACAACAACAACATCTGGTGTCGGTTTCTTTGTAGATTCGACGCCCACACGTGCAATTTCCGATCCAGCGCAACCCCTGTTTGACCCCCCAGGAATCTAGCGACCCGACCGGAAGATGAGAGAGGAGAGATGCTTTGAACTTGCACGGGAGCGGTAACCAACGAAACCTCCTCTCACAAAATAGTGGACTCTAACAATCTAATTAATTTTAATAACTTTAATGTATCATTTTGTAAATAATTTTCAATAGTTGTGACGTAATAAATTCCATATTTTAATTCACCAAGAATACGCTACCGTTATTCTTTCAAACGTTACAGCTTAGAGTTTGGTGGCAGCGCTTTGGGATAAAAAGTTAGCATTCAGGACCCGTGAGAGGAGGAAAATTTTGGATTTTTACGGACGGACCGCAACGCAGGGAGAAAAAGAGATCTTCGGAAGCCGTGCTGCAAGTAAATTCAGCTTCGGAGAAAGAGAGCGTCCTGCTCATAAAAGATCAAACTGATCTATAGTGTTAACGGCTAGTGTCCGAAGGAAAGCGATTTTCGGAAGCCGTGCTGCAAGTAAATTCAGCTTCGGAGAAAAAGAGCGTCCTGCTCAAAGATCAAACTGATCTACAGTGTTAACGGCGAGAGTGTCCGAAGGAAAGCGATTTTCGGAAGCCGTGCTGCAAGTAAATTCAGCTTCGGAGAAAGGGAGCGTCCTGCTCATAGAAGATCAAACTGATCTACATCTACAGTGTTAACGGCGAGAGTGTCCGAAGGAAAAGCGATTTTCGGAAGCCGTACCACTAGTGCACATAATTTGCTTCTGACAGCAAGCTGAGTACTTCAAATGGGTGAGTACTGTTATATTTTTGAGTTGCAAACTGCATATTGTATTAGGAATTTTGGTTAAAGTGTTCTTTAGAAATTTTGAAATACTTAGTGTTTTTTTCTTGCATGGGAACAGTGTTATTTTGTTTCTAGAGAATTGTAATTGTATTTCAAGCATTGTGTGCAATTTTAGCTTAAGATTTATTGTGTTTTAAGTCTCTTGAATGATTTTGATTATTTTTAGTGTTAAGTTTTTCTTTGTGTATTTCTGTGTATGCATGGGACCAGTGTTATTGTATTAATAGAGAATAGTAACAATAGTGCAAAATTTAGCGTGACATTTATTTGATATTGTTTAAAAAATGGCTTTCCTTGGTAAAGGGAAAAAAGCAAGACATGTTGCAACTTGCTGAGGAATTAGGAATAAATGCCACTTTAAATATGACTGTCCCTAGCTTAAAAATTGCAATCACTAACAGTGAAGGTTATGAAGAGGAATTTGTTAAAAATCTGTATGAGACTATCATTGCAAACGGAAAAGATTGGAAGAGTTAGAAAGGGCTGAAAAATGAGATTAGAGGAGTTAGAAAGGGCTGAAAAAATGAGATTAGAGGAGTTAGAAAGGGCTGAAAAAAATGAGATTAGAGGAGTTAGAAAGGGCTGAAAAAAATGAGATTAGAGGAGTTAGAAAGGGCTGAAAAAAAAATGAGATCGGAGGAGTTAGTAAAGGTGCAGGCATTAAAGAGAAAGAATTACAGCTGAAATTTGATTTAGAAAGGTTTAAAATAGAATCCGGATTTAGGGTAAACGATGAATCAAACGATTCTACAAATGCATGTTCTGTAACCTCTAATTTAAACTTAAAAAATTGATCCCAGATTTCGATCCTAAGCAGTCAGATATTAGTTTATATCTAGTGATCTTTGAACGCCAGGCTAAAAGGGCGTCAATAGAAAAGAAAGAGTGGGTGGGGCAATTATTGGGTTTGTTACCCCTAGAGATCGTGCAATTTATTGCTCGCGAACCGGAGGAACAAGCCGAAAATTACGATTATGTAAAGAAATTATTACTTAAAAGATTCAAGTTAAGTCCGGAGGTCTTTCGGCAAAAATTTGTCCAACACCAGAAAAATCCGATAGCACCTGGAAGGATTTCACTTTTGAAATTACGAATTATCTAGATGAGTGGCTGATTGGCTTAGAAATAAATACCTTTCAAGATCTTAAAGATCTAATGGTGGTAGATCAATTAAAAAAACGCGCCAATGCTAGTATGAAAGATCATTTTTTAGATAATTGGGCAAACCTTAAATCAGCTACTCAAATAGCAGAACTCTTTGATAATTATGAGGACGTCCGAAAGGTAAATTCGAAACCCATGGATAGGTGGGGCAGAAATGATAAAATTTTGACATACTCAGGGATCAAGGAAAAAGAAAATAGATTTGGGAAAACTTCCCCAGATTAGGAGCTCCTGTTCCGGAGAGTACTAGAGAGAGAACTTTTGAAAAACGCGTGATACAAAGATGTTATCATTGCAATATGCCTGGACATATAAAAAGCCGGTTGCCCTAAATTAATAAAAAACAAAACGACGGAAACTCTCAATAATATTGAAGGAAATGAAAACCCGGATTTTCTTAATTCATATACAACAAAGGGCTCTGTGAATGGTCACGAGATAGACATTCTTAGAGATACGGGAGCGACAATAGATTTAGTATGTGCAAAATACATAAATCCTTCTTCTTTCTCTGGTGAAAATGTTTGGGTAAAACAACCGTTAAGCCCAGAATTAGTTTGTTTACCTTTGGCGGTCGTGGAAATTTCCGGAAATTTTGGAACGGTGCAGACTAAGGCAGCGGTTTGTGGAAATCACTTAAATCAACACGGTCGATATTTGCTTGGAAATAAAACGGCCGAGCTAATAAAAAGGAAATTTAGGCTATAATTTCCTGCCAGTCGAAATATTGAATGCTGTCCAAACAAGGTCTCAAGTCAAAGCGGCTAGAGAAGAAAGGGGAATAGATAGTGGTGATGCTAAAAAAGGGGAAGATGAGGTTATAATTGTTTCTTCGGATGCAGAGGACGAAATTTTAATACCTGCACTCCAGGAATATGTTCCGGAATTAGCGCTGCTAAGGGTTACGCGAGAAAATTTAATCAATGCTCAAAAAAATAGCGAGGAGATTAAACCCTTATACGAACAGGCAGCCAATCAAGTGCAGGTTACCAATCAGGTTTATTCGCTAGAGAAGGAATTATTGGTAAAAAATCGTGAAGATAAGTTAGGTAACGTGGTGAAGTCAATTCTTTTAGCGTTACGAACTGTATCGCACGAAAGTACAGGGTATACACCGTCAGAGTTGGTGTATGGGAAAAATTTGCGAACCCCAGAGACGTTAGTAATGGAACATTGGATGGAACCGGAAGAAGAGGGTGATCTCGTCACTGAATATATGTTTAAGTTAATAAATAGATTAAAAAAGATGTCAAGAAGTAGCTATAAATAAAATGGAGGAAATGCAAGTTAAGCGGAAAACTTGGTATGACAAAAACGCAGTAAAACGTGAATTTAAGGATGGAGATTTAGTCCTAGTGTTAGCTACATCCAGAGCAAATAAATTAGCAGTGCAGTGGATAGGTCCTGGGACAATTTTAAATAAAATTTCGGAAACGAACTATTTAGTCGAAATCCCCGGCAGACGCGAAACATCTCAAATCTATCATATAAATATGCTAAAACCATATTACAAAAGGCCAGAACACGTTAACGTGATTATTAATGATGAAACAAAAAACTCTCTCGCAGACCAGGAGTTAGAAATCCCATACTTAGAAAACAATTCTCTCATTTATGATTTCGAGGACGTAATCCAGGCTAGCGAGTTGAACAAACACCTTCACGACAAACAAATAGATCGACTGCGCGAATTATTAAATAAATACTCTAAATGTTTTTCAAACAATCCCGGTTTAACTAATCTGGTTGAGCACGAAATCCAGTTAGTTAGCGATCAGCCAGTTAGGACGAAGCCCTATCGAATGTCGCACCGACAAAATGAAATCTTAAAAAACGAAATTAACCGAATGTTAAAATTAGGAATCATTGAGGTAGGAGAATCGGATTACATGTCTCCTATGATTTTAGTTGAGATAGCTGGGAAAGAACCTCGTCCATGTATAGATTACAGGAAATTAAACGGGATCATTAGAACGGAATATTTTCCTCTTCCGAATATCGAAGAACGCGTAGAAAAAGTATCGGCGGCTAAATTTATTACCGTCTTTTTTGACTTATCTAAAGGATATTGGCAAATACCTTTGAGTAAAAACAGCACAGCGATACGCAGCCTTCTGTACTAGCTTTGGTACATACCGACCCCTAAGGATGAGTTTCGGATTAAAGAATGCTCCATATTTCTTTAGTAAACTCATGGCTGAATTACTTAACGGACTAGAGGATTTCGTTGTCCCGTATCTAGACGATATCGCAATTTTCTCAGATACTTGGGAGTCGCATATTAAACATATGGAAACGGTTCTGCAGAGAATAAAGAGAGCTAAGTTAACGATAAAACCTTCAAAGTGTAAGTTTGCGCAACAAAATGTCAAATTTTTGGGTCATATTGTGGGTCAGGGTTTTCGCACTCCTTCCGAGATCAAAGTTCAGGCTGTTCTAGAGTTCCCTACCCCTCGCACGAAAACCCAAATACGTGCTTTCTTAGGTATAGCGGGTTATTACCAAAAATATATAAATCTGTTCTCGGTAATTGCTGCTCCGTTGACGGATGCGTTGAAGGGAAGAGCAAAGAAGGGGAGAAATTAAGTGGACGACCGAGTGTGAAAACGCATTTCGAGAACTAAAAGGGAAACTAATTGATAAGCCCGTCTTGTACGCGCCAAATTTTGAACGAGAATTCATTGTTCAAACGGACGCTTCGAACGCAGGTATGGGAGCAGTTTTAACCCAATTAACTGAACAAGGTGAGGAGCATCCCATCCTTTACCTGAGTAAGAAATTTTCAGAGGTAGAGAAGCGTTATTGTACGACGGAGAAGGAATGTGCTAGTATTGTTTTCGCAATTAAAAGGTTACATTATTACTTAGATGGAAATTCATTTTTAGTTATGACCGATCACAACCCGTTGGTGTGGTTGAATAGAAATGTTAGTTCTAACCCTAGATTGATGCGATGGGCTTTGGCTTTGCAACCATATAATTTTAGAATTGTACATCGGTCGGGTAAAAGTCACAAAAATGCAGATAGTCTCAGCAGATCGGTGATAGATAATTAGGGATTGTTAATAATGTTCTCTTGCTCATGAATAATAATTGTTGCTTATGTTTTTTTAGTTAAAGGTTAATAATTGTATTAAATTTTATTTATTTACTAGTACTGTATATCATATCGAATGGCGATGCGTGTCAAAAGATAAAGCCATGAAAAGCAAATGTATTAATATGCTTAATTTTGTGTACAGGGTTTTAAAATATACATGAGTATTTAGGTTACGCAAGAGACATATTGTGAAAAATATTTTGTGTGTAAGGTTGTACACTTCGCATATCATATCAACATGTCGTTAGTATAATTTTATTTAAGTATTGTGGTGAAGAATATTTTATGTGCAAGGTCTTACACTTGCATTTGATATAACATGTTAGTATAATTGATACTAGGCATTGTGATAGGAGTGTTTGTATTTTTATTTAATGTATAGTATGTTTTCTTACATTGATTACATTGCTATTTCGTGATATAGATTTGTGTAAGTTCCCTAGCAAGAACACTCACTCACTAGAAATAAGTAATTCCAAATTTAGTTCAGCGTTTTCTTTAGTAATTAAAATTGCAGCTCAGAAATATAGTGGTGCTTGATGAAGGGATGTGTCGGTAATCTGTCAGTTGTCTCTCGTCATCCCATTAAACTTTTCTCAACGGAAAAGTTCCATAAGAGAGGGCGAGAGCTGTAACGTCACGTCTCGAACAACAACAACATCTGGTGTCGGTTTCTTTGTAGATTCGACGCCCACACGTGCAATTTCCGATCCAGCGCAACCCCTGTTTGACCCCCCAGGAATCTAGCGACCCGACCGGAAGATGAGAGAGAGGAGAGATGCTTTGAACTTGCACGGGAGCGGTAACCAACGAAACCTCCTCTCACAAAATAGTGGACTCTAACAATCTAATTAATTTTAATAACTTTAATGTATCATTTTGTAAATAATTTTCAATAGTTGTGACGTAATAAATTCCATATTTTAATTCACCAAGAATACGCTACCGTTATTCTTTCAAACGTTACAATTTGAAAGTGGATAAGATGTGTACCAGTTGTCTCCTTTAAAATTACGTTCTTCCCAAATGTTTTTTGTCTACATATAAAACATTTACTTTCAACAGTGTCTCCCTCTTCTAAATCTGGATCGATTTCTGTGAAGGAATCATACTTGCTCTTAAACTCTTCATCATTTGATTCTTCCTCATCAGAACTGTGAAGAGAATTTCTTCTTCCGAAAACACTGTTGTACTATACTTATTAAATTACTTAAATATCACATTTCTTCATCATAACTACAATAACACGTCATAGCGCAAGGAAGATTTAAAACGTGCCGTTGCATTCAGAACTGTAATGGCGATTCACGCGCAGGGTATGACATACCCGGAGAGGCGGTATCCCAAAATATATGTTTAAAATCTTCCTACAAGCCAAGACCCTCAAAGGATATGACCTTAAAGTCAGCTATACGAGAAACTATCCATTTTCCAAAAAAGGTTTAGAAGGAGCGTTGAAAAAAGTTAGACGGTGGGTATGACATACCCTGCACGAGAAGTGCCTGGTTAATTGATATGATCTTTGAGACTTGAATCTGTTTCAAAAGTTGTACTTATAAGGAAGCCACAAATCCTTGGATGGTAGAGTATTTATATGGTAGACTTTAGGTCAGGAGTTTTTTTTTTTTCGAAGCTCATTCCTGCCAAAGACAGTGATTGGAAAATTATTACTACTGAAACACAGTACTTTCCACTAGAATTTTTTACCTCATTGTATCGCTTTAGTGCGAGGAACAAATTTATTTAAGTGCACAGCTGGCCATTAATATTGCTGCACCATCACGGAGGGAGGTTTCTCACTCGGAAATCGCATTTGAATGTTGGCTATTTGTGAGAAGTTCGCGTATAAAAAGAAGAAACGGCTACCAGTACGGAATTCAATAGCTGTACGATCGTAGAGATAACAGTTTATCATGGGTTCTGGAGGATTATCTGAATGCTGTGCTGAATTTTAACAGCCTCCTACTACTAATGCCCGAGTGGATAGATACGTTGTCTTGTCGGCCATTCAGGATCATACAGCCCACATCACGACTTCGAGTCAGAAAGTCAGCCTGTTTGCAGACGGCAAGTGTCCGCACGGACAGTGCGATGACCATTATTGCGGCTTTCCTTGATACTACAGCATAAAGATACAAGTGGACAGTAGTGCCCTCAGTAATAAAAATGGATACGTGAACGGAACCCTCTCGTCTTATCACATGAATCCCGATTTTGCGTGCAGCAACAAAATTGACGAATCCGTGTCTGGAGGAATCGAAGAGAACGCACGTGGCCTGCTTGCCTTCAATACCATCATACGAGCCCTTTGGGTAACTAGTGATGGCATGGGTAGCCTTTGGATAACACACACAGGTGGTAATCAACAACTAGCGTTACATTTCCCTGATCTTAGAGCACACCCACCAGCCCTATCTTCGAGGCGTCGGAGACGTCACCTTTCAACAATATAACGCAAGCCCGTATGTTGCCCATCATACTCTGATCTACTTCAACACGGAGGGTGTTCGACTGTTTCCCTGACTAGCACGTTCCCCAGACCTCTCACCCATTGAAAATATGAGTCATGGGTTGCTGAGAGACTGAGCAGCCACCACTCTCCAGCTACTACGATTGAAAATGTGGCAATAAATCATTCCTTGAAGCAACAAGGAATGACTTTCCCTTATGTACCATTCTAGCCTGGCTTCACTCGATGCTTAGCTGGGTTAGGGCCGTTTAAGCTGACAGAGACAGCATCTGTGTGTACTAATTTCGTACCATTCATACCAATTACGTATAAGTGTATAATCATGTTTCTTTCTACTATGCTGTATGCGTACAATAAGCTAAAGTTTGTTATTTGCTTTCTTTCTTGGTGTTGTAATTTTAATGGATATTCGTGTATATTTAGTATTGGTTTCTGATAAGTCTAATTTTTGGTAGGAGATACCCTGTAATTTATTTTTATTTTACTGTTAAAATTGTCTTGCGGGTTTCCCACCGTTTTACATGCGAGGACATGTTGCACATGCCATTACGCGCGCTACTAGAAACTACTGTCGAATTTGCTGAGTTTTTGCACCTTTTTTAATTATTGCAGTGGGCTGTTCTCTTTCTGAAAACAGAGCATTCCAACTGTGCTTGGAAACAATGACACAGGCTACTAAAAATGGGAAGTATGGTTAGAATAATATCTGAGTTTGTATCCCGTTTTCTTTTCCACTATGCTACACGACATCTTAGCGACCATCCATGTTAAATGTGAAATATACCGACATTCCCTTAAGGCCGCGATAGCCTAGTGCAGGGATGGCGAACAAACGGCACGTGACACAATATTTTGGGCACGTCACCGATCAAAACGGCTTACATTTTAGTTCAAAATAACGAAGCTCACTATAAAGTACACTCATGTCCATAAATTAAGGATAATTCAGAATCACACAGAAATTGAACTCTAAAATAAAAATTTCACCTGTAGAATTATCACACACATCTTGAAGAAGAATATGCAAATTACAGGAAACCACTAGATGGCGCGGATAGTACGTCACAATGACGAGAATGTAAGAGAGGGGTATATAAGGAAGGGTGGCAAAGAAGTAAAATTGTTCACAAGCGCTTTAAAATCCTTTCAGTGCAATAACCGCATAGTTATGGCACAAAGGAAGCATTTGGATGATTTTTTACGTGGTAGAATTATTGGACGACTGGAATGTGGACGTACTCAGCTGGAAGTATGCGAGGAACTTGGAATCGCCCAGAGTGTCATCTCCAGGCTTTGGCAACGATTCCAAGATGTTCGTAAAGTGAGTAGATGTTACAGAACAGGTCGCCCCCGAGTTACAACGCCGAATGAGGACCGGTATATATTTGGCAGTTACTGCCAAAAGAAACAGACGGAGCACAGCATCAGACCTGTCTCGTAAGCTCTTTTCAGCTACCGGTACGACAGTTTCAAGGCAGACCGTGTACAGACGCTTAGGGCACATTGGTCTATATGCTCGTAGGCCTGTCAGATGTGTTCCACTTACCGCAACTCAGTGCCGCCTGCGAATAACCTGGAGTAGAGAGCATGCATTGTGGACACCACAACAGTGGTCTTGTGTGATGTTTTCCGACGAGTCCAGTTTTAGTTTGCAGTCTGATTCTCGCCGGACTTTAATATGGAGAGCGCCAGGTACCCGTTTCCACCAAGAGAACACCATTGAACGACATCGTTACGGTGGTGTAGGATAGCTCATTTGGGGAGGAATTATTCTTGGTTCCAGGACTGTCCTGCATGTTCCGAGTGTAACGATGACAGGCCACATCTATCGGGTTGTCATTCTGGAACAACATGTACGTTTGTTTCGAGGCGCCATGGGTGCTGAATTTCTGTTTATGGATGACAACGCCCGTCCTCACCGTGCAAATATTGTGGACGAATGCCTTCAATCGGAGGATATCACCCGTATGGATTGGCCAGCATACTCACCGTACTTGAATCCAATAGAACATGTGTGGGATATGTTTGGCCGACAGATTGCAGCCCGTCAACCTCCTCCAACCTGTCTACCGGAACTTCGGAGGGCATTGCTTGATGAGTGGTGTAATATTCCCCAAGGTCAGATTGATAATTTGATACTGAGCATGCCTAGGTGTTGTAAGGCCTGTATTGCATCGTCCGGGAGACATATTCCTTATTAACCATCATACTAACTATGTTATACTGTTTTTTGTAAATAGGTTCTTTTTTGAAATTTGCTCCAGGGAGTAAAAATCGCAATTTTTATTAATTATGTCAAACATATAGCATCTTTTTTGCTCTTTACCTTTTGTTTAATAAATAGACTTTGCAAATAAGTCAAATTTGTTTTGCTTCCGTCTCTTTCTTTGCCTGAACTTAATTATCCTTCATTTATGGACATGAGTGTATTAGATGTACATGAATAACCCGACGAAGAAAAAGTTATTGAAGAATTTATTTCCGTAATATTGATTCTTCAAAGAATTTTCAGCTAGATTTTCTCAGTTCTAAGAATTATAGAAAACGTGCTCAAAGTGTAATATGTACCCTGTTGTGACTTCATTTGATAAACTGAACTTGTCTCGATTCGAACGGTTAGAAATTGAAGAATTTGAAAAGCAAGTAATTGATTTCCAGTCTAGTTCAGTAAATATTCAAAAATGTATTAAAACAAGAAAAAAGTTGGAATTGATTGAAACAGAAAGATTAGCTAGCAATATAAGTAAAAATGCTAGTAACGGAATTTCAAAAACATGGAATTAGAAACCAAACACATTTAACTGTTTGAAGAAGCTGTATCAGGCTATTTTAACTTTATTTTTATATACCTATGTCCTAGAGAATCATTATTTTTAGAGAGGAATAACATTAAAGATTCACTTAGAAACCATTCGGCAAATGACTCTAATTCAGCATGCGTTGTACTAAAAGTAACATCTTACAATGCTTATGTAAATTATGTGTCATTTTATCGAGCACAACAGAAATCACATTAATGTTACTTTAATTTGAATTATATATATATACCTAAAACATTACAGCTATACATTGCAAAATGTATTTTTATATTAGTAAATAAAGAGTTTTGAGTTGTTAATATTTGGTTTTATTATTTTCCCAATAATCACAAGTCAAAATTATTTGACGGCACGTCTGTAGCACATCAAGCATTTTTTTAGAAAAAAATGGCTCGTTGATCCATAAAGGTTCGCCACCCCTGGCCTAGTGGTATGGGTATCGGATCGTGGCTGGCATGTGACGAATTCGAGCCCAGTACCACTGAAGACCCGCCGTGTAGAGCAGCGATGCACGTTTAATCTGTCGAGAGAACAAACGTCCTCCCGTTGGTGTGGTGCGGTAGTTAGGAGAGGGAGTGCCATCTCAAATGTCGTCCTTGTCACTTGACCATAGTTCAAAATTACGAGGTCCGTCACCAAAAAGTTCTCGTGTAGCTGAGCAGTGCGACGTTAATATTCACTCACCCGACATTCCCTTAGGAAATTTAGATGAAAAAGAAACTTGAACTAAAAATGAAAATATATTCTTTGAATTGAAAAAATTGTTAAAATTCCTCTTTGTTGTGGGGATTTGACTATGGTTAAAAATTATTTAGTCAATAGTCCTCTTGGTGATAGAGGACTATCACCACTCATCCTTCTGAGTGAAATGTTAATAACCAATCAATCAATCAATCCATCTCTCTTTCCTGGGTTTCCTACCTCCCACTGGGAGAGATATTACTCTGAAACATTTAGGTGGCTGCGGTAGCCGAGTGGTATGGGTATCGGATCGTGGCTTGCTTTGTCACGAATTCGAACCCAGTACCACTAAAGACCCGCCGTGTAGGGCAGCGATGCACGTTAAATATGTCGAGAGCTGAAACGTCCTCCCGTTGGTGTATCGTGGTAGTTAGGAGAGGGGGTGCCATCTCAAATGTCGTCCTTGTCACTTGACCATGGTTCAAAATTACGAGGTCTGTCACCAAAAATTTCTCGTGTAGCTGAGCAGTGCGACGTTAATATTCACTCACTAAACTCACTCACCAGACATTCTCTTAGGAAATTTAGATGAAAAAGAAACTTTAACTAAATGAAAATATATTCTTTGAATTGAAAAAATTGTTAAAATTCCTCTTTGTTGTGGGGTTGTCATCCCTGGTCATTTGACTATGGTTAAAAGTTATTTAGTCAATAGTCCTCTTGGTGATAGAGGACTATCACCACTCCTGCTTCTGAGTGACCAATCAATCCATCTCTCTTCCCTGGGTTTCCCACTGGGAGAGATATTATTCTGAAACATTTAGATTTTCAAAGATTTAACATCAAACGTAGGATTTCTTTCCCTTTTACTGTCGAGTTTCCCTTTCGTTTTCTTTTATTTTTCTCTGCTCTTTTATAATGTATTTAGTCGTATTTGTTTGACACTCGTTGTCGCTCCTTGTTAAATGACACGCAACGACTTTTCTTTTTTCTTTGGCTTTGCGCTTATATACATTTTACTCAAAAGTGAGAAAAAGGTTTTCCTCTTCTTTTTTTCCTGGAGAATTTTCGATCTGGTTGACTGATGTTGGTTTCCTAACCCTTTTAACTTTAACCCTGTTTCACTAAACCTGCCGACTTTGATCATGAAACTTTCTCTTCCACAACGGTTAATTTCTTTTTGATTTCTGAATCCAAAGAAGTTCTATATAAAAAAAAAACATGTACGAACTTACTAACGGTGTACACACATTTAATTATAAATGAATTGTTAACTTGATGTAACTCTTTTCTTCCGAAACAGTCGCCTTTTTTTTTCTCTTTTAGTGCATTTCCTTTTGTTGATGTCAGGAGGGTATTTCAACGCCTGATTCTGCATCTAATGGATGAGTAGATACGGAGTTGACTTGAAAGGTCTGAATTAGAACTTCGTATATTTATTTATTCATTCAAGTTTTTTTGTTTTTTGTTTGTTTGCAATTTTTGAATTAGTGTTGCAGTAAGGCTAAATTGATTGCTCCATATCAATCCAATTTACAGATTTACGGGTCTGCAATCGTAGGTTACGTATTTGAGTTTTATTTCGACCACTGTGGCGTAGCTATGGAAAGGTGGACCAGGGTCGTTTTTAACCTCGCCGGCGCCCTAGGCACTTTGAATTGTTACACCCCTTACAATTTCCAGAGCAACTCCCCCTCCTTCGGTTTTTACCTTGCCAGTTTTGGTTCGGTAGGGATTTTCCCTTTACTCAAACTCTTTTGAAGAGTATTTCCACTATCCACCACCTTTGGACCCTCCGTGTCCTGGACTGGAAAACCGGCAGCCGGAAAGAAAGAGTAGTGTCATGTTTTTGCCATTCTAGTTCATTTTTTACCTTACTGCATCATGGCCCCCACCCCTTTTGCAAATTAGTACAGTAAATTAATAAAATCGTTTGCAATTACAATATAGAGTACACTTTATTGTATGAAATGTTTTCAACTTGTTTATTCTCAGCTTTTTCTTCGCTTATCGTTTTACTTTTAGGCATCCTTATTCTTTGTGGAGTCACTGTCACAAAGATTTTCTCCGAGTTTGGATCATTGCTAAATCGTTAATGACATAATTGCAATCAATATCCATTGTAATATCATTTTGAGTACATAGCAACACCAAATTGTTAAGCATTTCTTTTTCCATAGTAGATCTCATTTCACAGTCTGCACTCTCTTCCGGGCAGAAATACTTCTCTCATGGCTCGCAAGGGGGTGGTAAGTTCGCTGTAATTTTAATTTTTTTTTAATCACCCTCCGATTTATTGCGTCCCCAAATCTTTTGCGCCCTAAGCATGTGCCTATAGTGCCTAAGCGGAAAAGCGGGCCTGAGGTGAACACTGGATTGTCACCCCCTTCCCTCTTTAGGATTGATATAGGATGAACTTTTTTTTTGAAACAGATAACTTCTAATTAAAAAAAAATTGATACCTCTTTTCAGAAAAAATCAATATAGTCGAGAAATCCTCTTTCTTCACAAAACTTCTTTTCTCGAAAATGTAGAGGGAAATTTGAAATCTACTTTGAGATACGCCTCCCCCCCCCCATTCCTTCCGCATGAAAATTTTCCCGTTAGTTCCCTGCTTGACAAGTATGCAAGTACTAGCTGGTATACCCGTTCTTCGCACGGGTGAACTGAAAAATTAAACAAAAAAAGCAAACAAAGCAAACAAAAGCAAGAAAAAAAACACCTTTGTTAAATTTTAAGTATGTAGATCTAATAGCTGATAAAAAGGATTTTTTGTATTTATAATTCCTCGTAACACTCTTGAGGGTCGATTTTTAAAAATACCTCCCTAAGCTGATATCTCTGCTCAGCAAAAGTAACACGTTGTTAAAAGTTTTGTTTCATAAACGCTTAAAATAGTGTAAATAATTTATATCTGAAAGTGTAATACATTAATATTACTTTCTGTTGTATTTATTTTATGTTAAAATTGTAATATTCGCAAGCAACGCCGTTTCTTAAATTATAATGGCGATTCAATGAAAAACATAGCGAAATGTTAACGATAGAGTCAAGTTGGCAAATGCCTAGCTACTTTCGTAGCTCGAGCTTTATTAGAGCTTTGTAAGACCCGCCGTGTAGGGCAGCGATGCACGTTAATACTTTATCCACCGCATTATGATTTACTGCAGTTTTTTTCATACAATATTTTTATTTTTGGATCATTACATTGAAAGTTAAGGGATATACATAAACAAAATATTCCACCTAGGGAAAATTAATCCGTTAGAGCTAAAAAATTAATTAAAGATATTCCACTGTAAAATTAATTATATACACCGTTCACTTAAAATAAATAGTCAAATCGTTCTCTAAGGTCTTCACTAACATACAAAAACATAAGACACTTAAATTTTGACAAATTTTTTTTTCGGGGCAAAAATAATAATCTTTGCAATCCGCTGAAAACGCCGTCAGCTGAAAACGCAATATCTGCTACAAAACTATTCGGCTTCCCCGCTAAAATACTCATCATAGAACCCGTGCTGCCATATATCTTGGAAGAGTGGATTTCAAAGAATATTCCTGCTAAGTATTGGTAGAATATTCCTTCTAAGTTGGTGTGGTGTGGTAGTTAGGAGAAGGGGTGCCAGCTCAGGTGTCGTCCACGTCACTTGACCATGGTTCAAAATTACGTGATACGTTGCCAAAAGCCTTCGTGTAGCTGAACAGTGCGATGTTAATATTCACTCACTCACACACTCCAAAAAATACAGTACAGTAGTTATAATTATTTTTATACTTAAAAACGCAATATCTGCCTATTCAATTAAAATTATAGCGTTATAATTAACTACTAACCACAAACAAATTTTGAAAATTTGTCCAAATGATGCAGTGTGAAATAGAAAGTTTATTTACTTTAAGTACCAGAACCGATAAAAGCATTTATTTTGAAAAAAAGATCAGTTTCTTACTACCAAATGTGCATAATAAAATCATAAAAAAAAACATTAAAATAAAGAGGGATTTATAACAGCCTCTCCCTTCAAAACTTAGTTTTAATTTGAAATAAAAAAAAAATAGGCATTATTCTGATCACAGGAATTAATTAGAAGCGAGCCCCTTGCATAGCCAAAACAAAAAGAGTTTTTCACAAACAAAAGATAGATATATGCTGTGGTGGGCTTTTTTGCAGCGCAAGCCAGAATTTCTGGCAGATGGCAGAATTTTTTCCTACTTACTTGACAAATATCGTTATATTTTGGACACTTCATACAATATCTTTATAAATTATAGTCTATGCTATAAATTATAGCCTATGTGCTATTCTGATGTATAAGCTATATTACTGTAAAGTTTCATTAAAATCCATTCAGTTGTTCTTGCGTGAAAGACCCACAAACATCCTCACAAACTTTCGCATTTATAATATATATTATATTTACAAATCTAGATGTGACGTATAGACGTTGTTAAAATCGTTGATGCCATTTGTGAATGTTTTACATTATCGAAATTCTCTCATCATCATTGATTATTGGGCAGTTTAAGTGTATCTACAATTTAGGGAAACTAAAGTAGATTTTTTACTTTAAAATGAATTGTATTGATTTTCTCAGAATCTTCTTAAAGAGAGATTTAAATTGTAAAGATACTATTTATACAAAAAATAAGCCTTCTGAAGTAAAACAAAATTTCAGTCTATTTCATTTCTGTCGTATGTAATTTATTATTTTTTTAAGCAATGTCTCGACCTTACTTTAAAAAGAATGGTTCCATTGAGAAAAATATCAAAAAAATTCTTTTATCTAAATTATATTTATACAAATGATATCTTACTAATTTTGATTACGGAAGGAAACTCGTAGTTTTTAAAATCAATTGTGAACGTAAATACATTTTTTTTTTAAGAAAAGGTGTTTTTTATCAGAGTTCAAAGTTTAAAAAAGCAACAGAAAAATCGTCATGGAAGCATAATTTTTTTTTTTAAAAAAAAGAAGAATTGGGCAACTAAAACATGTATTCCAAAAAAAAGTGTGTGTGCTTATGACCACACGATAGAAATGATAACTTCAAATTTTGTAATGTTATTTCAGAGATTAGTTTGGTGAATAAAAAACAAGGGGATATTAGTATTGTCGTAGAAAATTATTTATTAATTTATCTATACTCATAAAGTAATATTTTTGTGCGAAATATACAATCATATTTGGGACTTAATTATCTTCTAAGCAGGAAACAATAGGTTTATGGTAGCTGAAATAGGTTATAAATCCTTTAGATTCAAAATTTCATTTAAATATCTAAAAAAAAATACTCCGTCAAGCGTTGTTCCGTACTTCCTTATGCTTCATTTGACATAATTAAATTGAATTTTGATTTTAAAAAATCAACTAAAGGTTTGGATTTGTCTTTTGGAAAATCTGCTTTAAAATTCCCTTTTAAAATCATAGGTAATTTGTTCAGAAGACCCGATCCGACTTTGTGTGTGAATTTTGGTTGTTATTTAACAATATTCAATTCTATCCATGAATTAATTTAAGCAAAGGGATAGTAAGACAGGTAGTTGATTGGGAAGAGAGGAATCTAGGTCAAAACCTGTAAAAAAGCATTTAATCAGAATATTTATGTCACATAATCTCTGGCTTATATACTAGCTCTTCTGTCATTGTATGGCAGTTTTGTACAAATATATCCAGTGCTGCTGCAAGGAAAGTCTACATAATTGTATTTTAATTATTTAATGTAACTTTTTCTTAATACCTGCATACTTAATTTTGTTACTTTAAATTTTTAATTATTTTAATTTTCTTTTTAGACTCAAAGTATATTTAAGTAATGTGATTAATAAAACTATTTGTTCATTGCTATTCCGATTTGCTTGCAAAAATGGATTTATATTCTTAAGATCACTGCAATGTTGCTATTGATAATTATACTATTTACTTAGTTCTGTAAAAATGTGTCCTTTTTCAACATTTTATGTTTAATTTTAGTGTAGGATTTCTCTCTCTAAGCCTATTTTTAAAAAATATTACATGTTTCATTTCATGCTTCAACTAGGATTTTAATTTTAGTGTAGGATTTCTCTCTCTAAGCCTATTTTTAAAAAATATTACATGTTTCATTTCATGCTTCAACTAGGATTAGAAAGAACCCATTCATTCTCTCATTTCTGTAAAAAGAGGTAGCGGGGGATGGGAGCTAGGAACTTTGACTAATATGGCGTATTGGTTAGGGGACAAACTACTGCGTTTAAGAATGACCAGGGGAAACGTCCCTCCTTTCCTTTTTAGGGGTGTGTATGTCCGACTTAAGGCGAAAAAAGCCGAATGAGCGTTACATTCCCGAGCGTGACATACATTCAAGTTCTCTTTCCAGTAAAATGCGCCAATAGAAGTTATCACTTCAAAAAAACTGGTGCAAATAACTTGGAAGGAACGATAAACATCAGTTACATAGTATTCAAGTTGTATAAATCAGATTTTAATAAAACGCTTTTTTCTTTAGACTTTTCGAATAACAAATCGCCATGAAAAAACAGAACATACTGATATATTTTATGAAAGGCGATTTTATTCATAGTACATAAGTTTTAATACATAGATGTGAAACATTTAGGGATTAAATAATCTGTATAAAAGTACTAAATATTCTAATAGCTACACGTGTCCAGTGGTACATAAAAACTGTGAAAAGAGGTTAATGGCCGATTGGTGAAGAGTAGTTAGTCCATCTAACTGCAGTGCAGAAAGTCCTCTGTTTGAATCAAGGTCACTGTTCCAGGCTGCTTCTATTAGGGAGGATGTTTACACATTTATGCAGATTTTATTACGAGAAAGAAATTTTGGTCTCCCGTAGCTTAAGAATACAGGAAATAATCCTGTAAAAAAGACATTTCCTTTAAGAAAAATAAACTGGAAGCCAAACAACATGGATGGAAGCAGCAGAGAGAAAAAAAAAGCGCATCCCAAACGTTTTGAATTCTCCCAGAGTTGGTTTTTAAAAAGCGAATGTGAGAGACACTCATAAGACTGGCAAGCTGAGAAGATTTTCGTGTGCAACTCAAGAAGACTTCCTCCCTCTCCTTTCCCCTCTTCCTTCTGAATCGCAGGAGGCTTCAAAACACCGGAAGCATCGCACACACACATGGACACCATCTCCCAAGTCTCAAGGACTCCCTCAAAGTATGCTTCCTCTGCTTTATTGCACACTACGCTATATGGCATTTGAGCGGAACACACTCCCAGAGAATGGAACATTTACTAACCTCTTTTTCCCGCCAACAAAATATGATTAGTTGTTTTGTTTTATTTGTTCTAAGTTTTAACACAACTTATTTTTTTTACCTTTAAACGATTTTCTAAGTCTGGAGAAAATCTTAGAGCTAAAATCTATAAGAATATCTATGTTTAAGTTTAGTTTGTTCCAGTTTATATTGTTTTCAATGTATTTTATCCGAACTTGAAGCAATTTTTTTCAAATTAGAAAGTGCTGAAGATTAATTATTATGTTCTGCTTCACTAAAAACAGTAGTAAGTACAGTTTAAGCAAAACTGCGGGTCAGATGCGACTAATTGAGAAGTTCTATTTCATCGCCATACATATTTTGTAACAAACGTATAGAAATTTCCAATCTGAGCGTTTCTTTTTTAAATTCATTTGAAGGATTTTTTTACTTTTTGTATAAATGCGGACATAAATTGAAGATTTAATATAGATAGATAATATTATTAGAGATTAGACATATAAATTAAATTCTTTTTACATATGCAAATTATCATTTTGAGAATTTATATAGAAATTGTTTCAAAACTAACATGTGCAAAAAAAGCTCCCATCCTAATAAATATGCATAAAATTATTAAAATATACTTATTCGTTTTATATTTATGTTTAAAAAATTGAAAAAGAAAAAAAAGAATTGTAGTTCCAGCTTTATTCATCGTGTCAATATATTATAGAAATTTCAGATCATTCTATTTTTAAGTCTATTTTGTTTTTAATGAATTAATTGGTGCACCAAAAGTTTTTCTTTCCCCTACTACTCTCTTTCTCTCTCTCATCGCTGTTTAAAATCACAACATTCTTTTTGAAACAGCATTTTTTTTGCTTGTATATAACGGATTCCATATTTTGTTTTTTATACCGTTTGCACCGATTTATTTACTTGTGTAATCAAATTTTTCTAAAATTAATGGATGCGTTACGATAAACAAGGGAAATTATAATCATAAAAAAATAAATAACATGAAGAACAATTATTAAATTATTATAACCACAAAATTATACAGAACGTTAATTACCACACACTTGAAATTTTCTTAGAGAAAATTAAGCTGTTCTTTAAATTCATTAATTGAAATCCAAATGAAAAGAAAGAAAGTTCGAATTTTAACAATATATTTTTTAAAAAGGACTGTAAAGTTCACGTTCACAAATTTTACGATTTTAACTCAAAAATTGAACGTGTGAAGCTTCTATCGGAAAAATAAAACAAACGCTTAAATTAAGACAATTTTCAGACTTTTGGAGTGGAAAATCAAAAAGGAATGTTCGTTTATTTCTTCGGTTGAAAGTGTTCTATACCTTAGTAAAATCCTCGTTGACAAAAAGAATTTAGATTTTTGGAATATAACACTTTTTTAACGCAAAATAAAGTTGTAGTTAAATTTTAAAATCTATGAGACTTTAGTGGACACAGAAATTAATACAAATATCTGTTTTACTATTTCAAAGAAATTTGTGAACGTAATAGGTTGATATCTAAATTTCAAACAGATGAGTTCCTCAAAACAAAGGGAAGTTGACGTTTACATTTTTCAACTTTTGGAGTCTGGTGAAAAATTAGTAACAAAAAATGTTATATATATAATTTATTCTGCCAGTTCGTCGCCCCTCCGGTATAGCGGTTAGCGACGCTGCGCCGTTGGGCATGAGTTCGAATCCCGGGGAAGACATCGATGCTTGTAAATGTATAGTGCCTTCGCGGCATGGGGGTACTTTAAATAGCCGTCGAGCCGCAACTCCTCTCGTGAGATTAGTGGAAGGGGAAGAGAGATGGGAGGCCCCTGACCACCCTAAGGTTGTTCTCCCTCAAAATTGGGGTGTAACCGAGCTAAATCATTCTGTCACCTGTATGGTGCTATGGCTAACGACAGGCGTCACTTGCCCCTTTGCCATGATGAATTTCGTGGGTCTTGATCTGTCCTTTGTCGATCAGGTGGCATTAGTAACAACAACAACATTCTATCCCTTCAAGGAACATTGTATCCTTTACAGCAGTGGTGGTCTACGAGAAAATTTCACTGGTCCCCAGGAAAATGTTTGGAATGTACTTACTCATCACGTTAAGTTATGTTTTAAGATGCATTAAAACATAATTAAATTCTTAATAATGCGTAAAAAGTTATAAAAACGCTGCTTCGTAGAATAAGGTCATTTCATAGAATAACGGGATAGTATATCCTTTTGCAATGAAAATTCATCATTATAATTTAAGCATGCATCTCTAAAAGAAATCCCTATCATGCGACAAAACTATCATTTTTAAATTTCATTTATCCTTTTCAAAATCTCACTTTTGACTTTCCGTAAAAAGTGAACCCTTTTTTAGTGAACAGGGGATGAAAATTCTGATTCAATTCTCCACAACTTATTTATGTGAAAAGGCCTTTTAATCTGTCACAGCCATCAAAACACAGTACCGATCTAAGCTTGAAATATAAATGCAGCAACAACATTGGATCCAAAAATATCCATAATCTTATTTCAAGTAAGCAGGAACATCCATCACACTAGGAATGTATAATGCTAAGAGTTTGTGTAATTGTTTCGTTTTTTGCAGTTTTTGTTTATTTGTTTATTTTATTATGGTTTATTAATAAAGCTTTCGTAATTTGGTTACAGTTAATAGTTTCATTTTATTAACTAGGTACATTTTATTTGTTCTTAGATCCCAAATTTTTTATAAATATATTCATCACTTAAAAAATCCTATTAGTGGTCCGCGAGATTTAAATTATAAATTTACTGGTCCGTGAGGTCAAAAAGTTTTGCGACCGCTGCTTTACAGAAAGGAATACAATTATTACAGCTCCGTAATTATAAATACGAGACAGCGTTCCGACTGATATGTCTCTTATCCTGCGAGGACCACAAATTTCAATATTTTTTGAGAGGCGTAGTCAGAAAAAAATGTAATATACAGAAAAAAATGTAACGTAATTTCATGATAGTTTGAAAGAGATGTTACACCCAAATTGCTTAATTACTGGTTTTATAACAGTTAAGTTTGAAAAATTATCTCTATTATACTGAAGTTTTTATTTTTTAAAATTTTTTTTAACATGTCTCGATTCACTGGCAGTTTAATATCATTGACCCTGAAAAGATTTGGGCAATTCAGACATATAAAAATGCGGAAACGTTTTACAAATAAGAATAACCTTTCAATTGCATTAATGAAGTATAGCTATATCATAAACGTAAATTATCTGTTTTGATTTTTCGAAAGAAAAACATAATTGAAATGACCGTTTTGAACCAGTGCCGATTTAAACTCATTTCGTGGAAGCGGAAGATCTACAGGCCCCTTGGCACTGGAGAATCGAAATTTATAACCAGAAAATCTGCTCCAGTCCAGAATCAATCCAGAAAGTCCAGCGTATCCGGGCCTTCTGCGCCTCTTCGGGCCCCGGACCCCTGGGCACCAGCCCCAAGCACCCAATGGATAAACCGGCACTGTTCTGAACTCTAAAATAGAGCTACAATAATATAAACTTGATCTAGAAATGTAAAATTAAAGATAGAACGGATATTTTTTTATCTTCGGCCCCAAATAGTTTCCAAGGCAGTTCTGGTTCTATTCCTGTTCTTGTGATATTATTCAGAACTTATTCAAAAATTATTCAGATATTATTCAGAAACTGTTTCTAATATTTTACAGACGAAACTATTGTAAAAGAGGTCACGTGTAAAGTTAACGTGCTGGATTTTTTTAATAATAAAAAAGTGTGGAATATATAACAAAATAATATTTTAATGGCAAACATTTTGCTCCAGGGTTACACAAAATACTGCGGTATTTGTTAATTATGTACAATTCACATAATTAAATCATACATCCAATAGACTACTTTAAAACCGAGATTTTGCTTTGTACGGACAAGAAGGGTTTTTTTTAAAACTGACTTTATTCTGAGCCTCCTATATCTTGATCTAACAACCGTAATAGCGCCAAAATTGGTACGGAGACTAATGATGACATGAGGGGGGGAAAAACACCGTAAAAAGGAATTTAGTTCGAAAAACCACCGACGGGGGGATGGCGCTTATATAGCTTACCAAACCAAAAATCACGAAACAGAGGTATGAAAGCAAAATCTAAATTAATGCTCTCATATACGACAGCCATTCTAGTAATTTGGGCTAAAAACATGCTGCCAACTCCGAATAATAGTATTCTCAACTGAAGTAAGCGAACTCAAGTGAATATACGACTCACATTATTGGTAAAGCTGAATTATCTGAATTATCCACGACCTTAGAACCCGATAGAAGCTACATAAGGGGGCTTTATCGCTTAATAATTTGAGTGAGTGGGTGTGAGTGTTTATTTACGTAGCACTATAAAACAACTCGAAGGCAATTGGCGACGAACTTCGTAATTTTGAACCTCGGTCAAGCGACGAGGGTTACATCTAAGCTCTGACAACCCCTCTCCAAACTACCCCATCACGCCAACGGCAGGACTTTGAGCCTTGACAGATTTAACGCTCATCAGCTACTCTACACGACGGGTCTTCAGTGGCATTAGGGCTCGAACTCATGATACGCCGTCCACGAATTCATGATCATACTACATGTAGTGAGTGAGGGAATACTAACGTCGCACTGTTCAGCTACACAAGGGCTTTCGACGACAGATCTCGTTATTTTGAACCATGTTCAAGTGATGAGGATGACACCTGAGCTGGCACCCCCTCTCCTAACTACCACACCACACCAACGGAAGGACGTTTGAGCTCTGGACAGATTTAACGTGTATCACTCCCCTTCACGGCGGATCTGTAGTGGTACTAGGCTCGAACTCGTGACATGCCAGCCACGGTCCGATACCTTCCCCACTAAGCTACCATAACTACATGGAACTGTACTAGGCCTCCTGGATGCTTTGATTAAGAAGAAACAGAATCACTGACAATTAGCCCAGACAGAGAGAGATGAGGTGATAACAGAAGTTGCAACCGTCAATGTCGAAGGATCCCAAGCAACACACTGCTGTAGCTAGTCCCAAGTGGGTTCTGTAACGAAATTCCTTGGTTTCTTTGGAAATGGAAGCTTTGTTAATGGAACTATTGCTAACATTTTACGAGTTTTATTTACACATGAGGGGGCCCTAGTATCTTGGAGGCCCCGTATCATTGATACGGCGCTTTGACAAGGAACCATTGCTGGTTCACATAATATAGACCAGGGATGGCGAACCAGTGGCACGCGACACAATGTCTTGGGCACGCAAGCGATCAAAATGGTTTGCATTTTTGTTTAAAATAACAAAGTTCAGTATGAAATATCACGAACAAACGCGAGTGATAGGCCGTGGGGCGGAGGGGAACACACTCGTTTGCTGTTGTCTTGCCTTAATTACGTCGTGGACTACAGTTGCTTATGATGGAAAATTTGTCTACGCATAGCAGAGTCAATTTCGTTGACACAACTGTATTTTAAAGATTATTCGTGTTATATTTACGATTTTTAACTGTTATTAAACATGGCTAGTTCAGAACAAAAAGTACAGGATAGTAAATATAACAGAGAATTTCAAACTTCGAATCTTGAAATATGGCACTACAAGTAAAAGCGACAAAACGGGGCGTGTTTTATACTCTGGAACAGTGGTATGAAGAACATCGCCTGTAAAACGGCATTTTGAAACAAATCACAAATCCTTTTGTCAAAATATTGAGCCACAGCAAAAATAATTAATTGCTTAGAAAACCCTTTGGCAGATGACTTCAATTCAACATGCATTCTACTAAAAGTAATATCTTACAATCCTAATTTAAGCTATTTGTCATTCAATCTGCAGCAACAGAAATCACATTAATGTTACTTTAATATGAATGACACGTATAACTAAAACATTTTCAACAATACAGTGCTAAAGGTATTTTCTTGTGGTAAATAAAGAGTTTTGAGTTGTTTTAGTAGCCAGTTTTTTATTATTTTTCCAATAATGACAAGTCAAAATTATTTGACACGGCACGTTTATACCTCATCAAATATTTCTTAAGAAAAAATGGCCCGTTGATCCATAAAGATTCGCCACCCCTGGTATAGACTGTT
This sequence comes from Trichonephila clavipes, assembly GCA_019973935.1. Classification (NCBI taxonomy): domain Eukaryota; kingdom Metazoa; phylum Arthropoda; class Arachnida; order Araneae; family Nephilidae; genus Trichonephila; species Trichonephila clavipes. Next base: position 255,052 of record BMAU01019987.1, read on the forward strand.
TATCGTAGAATATTCCTTGGGACGTGCCGTAGGAAGTGTTGAGCAGGAAATGCATAGTGTCGTCTCTCAAAACTGCGGTCTGAATGGGGTCGAGTTCCTGTCCAGGGAAGTAAATAAAACTTAACATTTCACTATTTTATATTTATTATTATTATTAGTGTGACACTTTTTGCTTTGTACAGCGCTGTAAATTCCCTTATCAGTAATTTCTGGAGCTAAAATTTTTTTCACGGAATCTTACTTTCCATGCCATCATTTGTCTCCATAAAAAATGTGATGCCATTTCTATTGTTAGATCGAGCTACAAATAGCTCTGAATAATGTCAGTTTAAAAAAATCACCTTGTATTTATAAACTATAAAAATAATATTGAAAATTAAACAACTTTTTATGCAAAATAACAATTAATTATTAAAAAAAAATGTTTTTTAAGTTTTTGCTTCAAATATTAAAAAAAAAAAATGTTTTTTAAATGTTTTTGCTTCAAATTTATTAATAATATAAATTTATTGATCAATTCTAATTCTTTGAATGAAATTGCTTTAGTAAAATTCTTATTTCTAATCATCACTTTAAATCTGATACTTTTTTCTATTTGGGGGAGGGAGTTCTTTACGCAGATACAACGGTAATGGATACAGCGTCAATGTCATTTCAAAGCAATGTTAAAATCTATTTTTTTTAAAACAAATACTGAATTGCAAATTCTATAAAAAAATGTCAATAGTTAAAGTAATATTGAATTGGCAAAAAAAAAAAAAAAAAATTATACTAGAAACGCAAAAAGCTGTACAATTAGCAAATATGAAGATGAAATAAACTAAAATAATGAAATTTTAAGTTTCACAAATAGGGGATTTCAAATAAATCCATTTTTTTTTGTAAAACAACGCTAAGTATAAACATTACAATCATGCGGTGTACATACATTATTAATTATTTTTAGTCATGTAAAGTTTAATCGTCATAAAATTTTTCGAAGTACTCAAAATCTTCTAATTGAGCTAATATAGTTGATTATAAAACCTCCATATAGAGAGAGAATTATTATATTGATCATATGAGTGTATTTGCTCGTATTTTAGATCAATGAAAAGTTTTTCCATCTCATAAAACAAAGCAGCGATTTAAATTCAAAGTTAAATACAATGAATAATTAATTTTTGTGGAAAAAGACTTAAAATCTATATTTTTCAGTTTATCTTTTTAAAAATTCAAGGATTATTTGCTATTAAGACATAGCACATACAGATCTTGAATTTTCCGGGAGTTTGGTCATTCAGTAAGAGATATAGCAAGAAATCAATAACTACTTCGCTTTATTCCACGAATATTTTTTTTTTCTTATTTACCCGATATCCCATCTCCAGCACAAATTTATTCAATACCTACTTTTACATGACCCCCGCTCTAATGACAGACTATAAAAAAAAACCCTGAAAGTACGGTTCCCACGTGTTAAAATCAATTATATTGTAACTGGTTTTCTTTCTAAACGAGCCCTCATCCTGAACATTCTTGAGTGCATTTCTGAAGAAAGTGATTAATTAGATCTCTCAAAACAAAGATTCAACTTTATTTCATTCAGAATTATTCGCTTGCCAATTTATTTTCTTATAAGAATATAAAAAGAAACGAGTCTTACAGTAGTGTCGCATATGATGTAACATCTGACATGTTATCGTGGTATATATATATATATATATATATATATATATATATAAATACGCAATAAATTATTTTTTCCTGAAATAAATATGTATCGGGTATGATTGGAAATAATTTTCTTATCGAATAATTATATCTTTAATGCAAATTGTATTTAATTAACAAAAGGAGTAAAAAAAATGCAATATTTTATCAAAAATAATTATTTTTGTTCAATTTGGGGAAGAGCGGAGACAATAGACTTATGATAACTAAAATATGACATATACTTGTGATTTCAAAGTATTTCATTGTTGGGTGGATGACCCGACTACCCAGCTCTTTCGAGCTACAACCTCATATCAGTAGGTATTTGAGTGACTGTACATAATTGACTTTTGCCCTTTGTTAAGTTTAAATGCTTTAAAAATAAAATAAAAATACTGGGGATTTTGGGAAAAAATAAAAATTTATAATATTAAAATGCATTAAAATTGAGAAAAGAAGCTTCAAAGTCGGCACAAAGCACCGAAAATAAAGTTAAAATTTCGATCTTGGGTGGGCGGGGCTAAGCCGACCAATGGGAATGCAGCTAGGATCATGAAAAAGTAGTTGAAAATAAAACAGAGAAAAAACAGCTTTTTTAAAAGATATTAAAAACATACTATCAAGAATAAAAATAGTAGAGGAACATTTAAATAAAAAGAGACCAGTCGGAATAATTTTCCGAGGAAAATTAAAGAGTAAAAAGTAAAAATTGAAAAATGGAAGAATCTGGGGATCGAACCCGATGTAAAGCATTGTGAGCGAATGACTCTGACTACTTGACCAAGTGGGATTCGTGGATAGAGGTGAAATAAGCATTTAAGACGGAGGAAGCGAGATTTGAGAGGAGAAAAATAATAACATGATGAGGGGGTCTGAGAAAATATTTCTAGGTCTGTTGAAATTTGGATCAGGGATATATTTTTCAATATCCAAGATCAAGAGATTACTAGAATTATCAATATTTTGAAAGAAATTTGTTGCAATCTTTTTAATGAACTGTTTAATTGACAGCTAATTAGATTAACTGTCTAATTGAACTGTCTAATTTTACTTGCGGTCCTGAGGTCAATTTCAAAGTATTTAAAAACCGTTGAAAAACAGCGTCAATAACAGTACCACTGTTAGCAGTCGAAACATTCTAATTTGTGTTCATTTCGAGCTTGAGTTCATCATTCATAAAAGCAATGAGCGGCTCAGCTTTTGGCAAACTGAAGTTAAAGTTAAAATTACCACTCAAAATCAGGGGAAGCGAGTGATAATTTTTTTAAAAGAGCAGAACCACCTTCTTTATATGGTAAAAGTACAAAATGCAGGAAATCTTTAATTTTTTTTAATACCCTTTTGATTCGAAGAAATGTATACGACCACCGAAATCACTGTTTGTCCATTTTCAAATAAGCATTCTGCCGCACTTATGTCCCCCAATATCATGACTAACGGATTTAGAGTCAAGCGCTCAAGTGCTTGATGGCTACTAGATTTGGACCCCCAAGCGAGGGTAGCGAAACAACACAGCCACGCACTCTCATTGGTCAAATCAAGTAGTGCGCGCTTACGTCATATCCTGTTACACACATCCGTCCCTTTTCACGAAATCACTCCCAACAAATATCCAGCAACCGGGAGGAAACATGTTACACATCAAAATCCCACCTTAAGATGAGAAGCAAAGAGTGTGTTTGAAAAAGTCCATTGAACTGTTCGAACCAAAAATAAATGTCGCTCTCTACGTGTTCCATGTTATGCTAAGTGGAGATGGAAACGAAATACGAGTTAGCTAAGCAGCAGTTGTATGGTGATCAGTTTAGTAACGTAACGACGAGATAATTTCTAGCAACCCTGACAGAGCATGAATGAGTGTGGCGACCTTTTCCCGCCGAAACATCCTACTCTTTCCTTTGGCTTCTTTTTACCCAACCTGTTTCTTGGCGTGACTTTCTTTGGCGCTTTGTGCAAAGTCAATTCTTGCTCTTACGACGCACAAGGCGAAGCCTACTCGAGCATAGTTCCTGCTTTCAAAGACTAGCTCGAAAAACATTCACTACTACGTCGAATGATTTGACGCTACTCACTAGATTGAATAAGTGTCACTCATTTCCTGGATAGCCAAAGAAAGGATCGTGGAAAGAGGAAAATACTCTAAATCATTAATAAACTAAAGGGTTCTGAAGAACAATGTGAAGAGTACATGCCATGTAACAGTCAATATGTTGCTCATCATTTACAGAGTTGTGTTAAAACAGCCTGATTGTATTATTTATAGTTTCACGAAATGAGAGAATATAGGAGCTAAAGGGTTCTTTAGAACAGGTTACAATCAATATATTGATTAATTTTTGCCTTCTAATGAGCAATTAAGAACACTTACTTGCTCAGTAGCAACTTAGACTTCTTTGTTCACCACCTATGAAATTAGAGTGAGTGAGTGAGAGTTATATTAACATCGCCCAATAAAGCTATACGAGGGCAATTGGCGACGGACCTCGTAATTTTGAACCATAATCAAGTGACGCCTCACATCTGGCAGCCTAGCTTTCACATCACACCAACGGGATGACGTTTGAGCCTCCACAAATTTAATGTGCAACGGCCCCCTCTTCAAGGCGGGTCTTCTGCGGCACTGGGCTCGAACTCATGACACACGGGTCCGTGATCTTGCTATGAAGTTAGAAATACAGCTGTGCGTGTGTGAATTTTTATGAAATGATGCGCAAAACGTGAATTCGTCAATCCACTAAAGGGCTCATTAAAACAGTACAAGAAGCGTATTCGTTATTTGTTGAGATATTACTAAAGTCGCCGAAAAATTTGAGCTTAACTATTATCAACAACCAATAGGTTTAACTGAATGTCTCTTAACAAAAGGCTTTTGAAAATGATTGGAAATGAGAAGTTAATTGTAACAAAATCCCCATGAATCAAAATATACATGCATGTCATTGAAACAATCAGTAGACCTTGTACAGATTGAATAATCAATATGTTGGGAAATTTTCTTTAATATCCATTGACAATCGTATTCTTAGTCAAGGACGTCTTAAGTTTTTTGAGGCCATGGACCCAGAGAATCTTAAGGGGTGTTGGAAAGCTAAAATCTTATTTTTTTGACAATTTGAGATTTTAACATTTTCAAACTGTATAGAATATAACCTTTCTAAAAATACCTTACTTTAACCTCTAGGGTATTTAGTAGCCCTTAAAACGTATTTTTAAATAATCATTGAATTTGGGCCACGCCCATTTTAATGGCGAAAATTGTAAACAAATTACTTTGTTTTTGCTTAAAAGTGTAACGATTGATATAAACCAAAACATGTATCTTTTATTTTAAATTGAGCCTTTTATTTTTTTTATTTCCTAGTCGATTAGAAGTCTCACTGTATACATTAAAATCAATTTATCTCAAAATGTAAATTTTAATGTGCGATGTACCTTTTCTGCGAAACTACTGTTCACAGGTATGTAAATTTTTTATGAATTATTTATAATGATGTCTAATATATACTAAAATGAGCTTTTTGTAAAAAACCGAAAAATTTAATTTTTACAAATTTTTTAAGTAAAAAATGGGTCAAATTTCGCAATGTTTGATAAAATATTTCATAATTTATTAAAAAATTCAAAATTAGCTAAAAGCTCATTTTAGTATAATGAGAGAGGTGTACTTTAATAGTATGAAAAATTTCGAGCATGTACATAAAACAGATTTTGAGAAAAGGTACATCGAAAACAGCCAATTTAACATTGTCAGTATAGAGAAAGAGAGAGGTTTCCAATTCCTCTTAAGATGTTTTGAAGCCCCGGCCGCTATGCAAAAGTAGTCCCTACCTGAGATCTTAAAAAGTAGATAGCCTCACAAGCACATTGTCAATACTCGTTCAAACGGTCATTTGAAATCAATGTGCACGACTCACAATCTTAACACTTAGGTTCAATTCGGCTCGACCGATGGCCGCATTTCTAATAAGTGAGTTGAATAATCGTTTATGCTATTAGGTCTCGGCTAGCCATGGACAACGGTCATCCCATTAAAACAGTTTTACTTCTTTTGCCAGTTGTCGTGTAGTTTGAGTTCCTTTTTTCGTAGAATTTGCACGGGAATAACTTTTGACCATTCAAATGATCCGGATCCTGATCTTATTAAGGTGATGGCGGGCCATTAGTTTAACACCTTACATGACATCTAGATGGCGTTGGCTATTGCGAAATTTTTGGCACAAATATTTGTCTCAAGACTCCCAAGATGGGCAATAAATTTCTCTCTCGGGTAACCTTTTCAATGAAATTCTCCCTTCAGCGAAAGGGAACACGCGGGGGCGAAGAGAGGGGTGACAGTCGTAAAACTGGTAAAATAAATGTTAGCTCTTTTTTTTTTCTTTTTCGGGAGGGGGTTAAAGCAGCAGAGTGAATCTTGACCATGAAAGACTTTTCATTTCTGGACATTGGTCAATCGTCAAACTTTTTCAACTCTTGGAATCCCTAGAACTGTAACATGTTTTCGAGGAATCCCCTTCCTCGCTGAAGGGAATATATCTTAAAATAATATTTAAAGTATATAGATAAACATATTTTGATATTATATGTAAAGACAATTTAAAAAAAATATTATATTTTTTATTAAAAAATTTTATGATGTAATTTTAATGTTATTTACTCATTGATAATATAAATTTGTGATCCAAATGTCACCTACGCATGCATTATACTTAGTAACTGAGATATGTGTTCACAATTTTTTACACAAACTATCGACGTATAAGCTTTTTTGAAATTATCTGCAGTAGCATTTCATATTCCGTGTTCAATTCGTTTTTTTTTTGTTTTGTTGCCTATCGCGCTAAAAATATTTTTCACTTTCTAAATACATTTTTGTGAATGGCATGAAAATGTTCATAGCTGTGTGAGAAATTCTGCGTATATGGCATGAATTGGTAACCTAAGATATAGGTCTTCTAGCTTGAATTTAAATTTTAGCATCGAATCTGTTCATATGTCGATAAATTTTTTTATCTTCTTCATTATAGGTGTTTTTTTCCCCACAAATGTAAAAGGTTTCAAAATATTGTACTCTAACTAGTATAAAATTACTTCGTGGAACTCGGGATAGCAAATAATAGTATATTCACAATCTACTGCATAAAATAAAGTTTTAAAATTCATTTATTATATTACAATAAAAGTTAAAAAAGATCTTTAGATAATTGTGGCTAACCGAATTTCATGAGAACATAAATCCATTTTTTTGCATACATATTTGTAATTTTTCTTTCCCATTTTTTTATTGGGACTCGTGGAACACAGTTTGTCGATCAATTCTCTAGATAAATGATGTACAGAACGAAACTGTTTAATTTTTCCTGAACAAATGATTTTAAAGGAAGAATAGGTGGATTTAAAGCAATGAAAAATTAAATTTCATGTTTTAATGAACAAACAGTATGATACAATTTTACTTTTATACAATAGAACAGGGGTTGGCAACCTATTTCACGAGAGGTACAATTCTCAGTGGTACCCTGAATTACTCAACAAATGTGTCAATTATTGAGAGCATGGAAGATGATAAATTTATAATGGTCCTTATTATACGAAGATCTTCAGAATTATGGACAATTGCGAAATTTCGAAAAATCGGAAAGATATCTCGAAACATAAATTTATAGCTATTTTGTGAATTATTGGATGTCATTGCTGGTGAGATTTGATTGTTTGAAAAGAGAAGATCGTGTGCACTCTGCTCTCCGCTTTTGGTTGATTTCGAAAAAGGCAAAAAAAAATTTCTCTTTGTGTTTGTAGCGCACTTCCTTCAATAGAATCCTCCCCATTCTCTGCAAGGGGAAGAGGGCCACAGTCTTTACGACTGTGAAACGAAATACTTGTTCTTTTGGGGGCGGGGAGTAAAATAGTGTTGAATCTTGACCATGAGAGAGATCTAAAATGGCTTTCTTACTTTTTCGACTCATGGATTCTGATAATTTGTTATGAATGCTTTATTCATTTCTAACTATGGAAAAAATCCTATGTATTTTGCAATCTAAATTTTAGGAGCTGTTCTTGTTTTAATATAGATTTTACCGTCAAATGTCTTTTAAAATGTCAATAAGTTGTTCGCTCTCCTTGATTATAGGTGTTTTTATCCACAAATAAAAAAAAAAGTTCATTTTCCATTACAAAACGATTTAGTTGTGCAAAAGCAATGTATTAACGTGAATAAATTTGTTTTGTTGGTCCCGGTACAGTAAACAATGGAATGTTCACAATCTAGTAGGCACTACATATAAAGAAAAACGATTTAATATTCTTTTATAATGGAATAATAAATGTTTCTAAAAGTATTACAAAATAAAGTTCTTATGTACAAAAAAAAATGTTTCAGAAATTTCAATTAGGTATACACTTACACCTGTATTACATTATTAAAGGTTTATGGGAAACAATTTTGAATAGAATTTTCTTTAAAAAGTAGTTATATATATATATATATATATATATATATATAAATGTTAAAAAGTTAAAGGTTATCAATTTTGATATTTTTCTAAGATAGTATGCAGCTATTTCATTAAAAAACTGGTTAATTATGGTTTTGACCATTATTTTACATATAAAATATTTTTCAAATTCAAAAAATATTTTTATAAGAAATGGTAGGTAAATGAAAATAAGCATTACAAAAATTATTTCATGTTCAGCAAAAAAAAAAAAAAAAAAAGGAAGAAAGAAAGATATTTTGAAATTAAAATTTACTTTTGTAACTTTAGAGAATGATTAAAATATCATTATAAGGGAGAGAAAATAGGCTGGCAATTAATTATCAAGCACAATTAATCAAGCATATAATATATAAACATTGCCTTTATTTTTCTAAGAAATTTATGTTTATTTAATGAATATATGTCAATAACAATTTTTCAATTTGGAAGTTAACATTATATTTAAATCAAAGAAAATTGCATTATTGTTTAATTTTTTGGGCATATTTGGTAACAAAATAATAGTTTCATTCTATGTAGGAATCCAAATAAATTATTCTTCCTCTCTTTCTGTTTTAGTACATAGGAAAGAAATTGGAAACTTTTATTGCTTTTTGTACTTTTCTTTCCTAAAGACTTCGAACCAACAAGTGTTTTCCGGTCCCCTCTGAAGTGAAATTCCCATGAGATATTATACATCGTGGGGTGGATGACCAGAGTACTTAGGTCTTCCGAGCTATAACCTCTCGCCATTAGGATTTCGATTGTTATGACTCTTACATTTTTTTAAATAATAGTACTTAAAAGTAAAAATTTTTTTTTTAAGGACAGTAATAGAAATAAAAAAATTTAAAATTAAAAGAATGCATTAAGTGCTTGAAAAATACCATGAGATGTTGACCTCATGACATGACGAGATGCCTTTGAAAGGACGCTAAACGGTATTGTGGCTGACAAAACGGCAAAGTAATTTATCATATAGTGATTATACTGAGTAACAGATTGTTTTTAAACAATAATTTATGGTAAAATAGCTTTGTAATAATTAGATTGACTTAAGTTTTCTAGTGGATAGATTCAATATCTCCCGAAAAAAGGTATAAATTGCTCTTAACTGATTATGATATTTCCTGAGAAAATGAATGGAAAAATAAGAAATGTAAAATTTTTTTTTTTTTTAACATTTGAAAATCGAGCAATTTGATCCACAATTACGAGATAAAAAAAAGCAAACATTATTAATTATAACAGTTATATTTTTCCTTCGTTTATAAAATAAATCATTCATTTTAAAAAGTCTTCCAAAATTAAAAATTATGAATATTTGGGTTTAAAAAATGAAAACACCGTTTAATTATTTAGAAAATTAAGTTTCAATTTTTTAAAAAATTAGTGTTTTTAAAAGTTTATTCAGCAGATATATCTTTTTCTGAATGCTTTACTTTCTAATTCAAAAATGAACTAGTAATAAAAATCAATATTTTAATTATAGTAATAAAATAAAAACTCCAATGAGCAATAAATATATGTTCATATCGTAATGCCCAACATATTTCTTTTCCCATAAAGAATTCATAATAAAATTTTACTACTTAAAAATTTTTATCATACATTTAACTAAAATGGATAAAATTTGAATTAACATTAATTCTAAATTTTATATGTGTAAAATGTAATGCGCAAAGAAAAATCCCAACTTCTATTATGTTAAAAATTTAGTCAAGAACTTGATCAAGTTATTGAAAATGTTCAATGACAGAAAATGCCAGACAGTATTTTTTAATAGAAAAGAAGGCAAAAATTTAAAGATAGAGAGACTTTAAAATCGCGATATTGCCATATTTATTCGAATCTAAGCCGCACTTTTTTCCCGATGCTTAGGCTACAAAATTCTGGTGCAGCTTAGATTCGAAGACTGAAAAAAGTTTTTAATGCTGGTAAAGTAAATTAATTATTCACTTTTTTATTAATTCACCTTTATTATTTTTTTTATTTCGTTTAGTTAATGATTGAATATAAACGTCATATTGATCAGCTACACGAGGGCTTTTGGTGACGGACCTCGTAACTTTGAACCATAGTCAGTGACGAGGACGACACCTGAGCTTGCACCTCCCATCTCTAACTACCACACCAATGAGAGGACGTCTGAGCTCTCAGATTTAACGTTCATCGCTCCCTACACGACAGAATTTCAGCGGTACTAGGCTCGAACTCATGATACGCCAGCCACGAGTACGTTACCTTGACCACTAGGGTATCGCAGCCACTTTTCATTCCGTAAATATCATATATCGATAATATATTTTACACTATTTTTTTTCACAAAAATGTGCTGAGAATTTGGGGTGCGGCTTAGAATCTGAACATAATTAATTGAAAAAATAAGTTTCTGTTAATTAAATTAGAAAACAATATTTTGTGTTAATAATTGTTCCAATGGTTTATGGTAAAGTTTTACGTCAAATATAAAATCGATAGGAAATTTTTTTTTGTTAATTAAAAAGAAAATAATAATATAATAATAATTGCATTACAATAACTAGATTAAAATTTTAATTTGAGTAAGGAGTAGTAACTTGTGTTCTTATTGTGAGTTAATTCACAACTTTCGATCAAGTATAAAGTAAGTATACTTTCATTCTTCGTTAAGTCATTTCGCAGAATTTAAATATTCTTACAGACATTCCTTCAATGACAAAAAAAAAAAAATCTAAGCAGTATAATTATAAACGATTTTTTTTTTAAAGCACACATGCAGAAAATATTTAAAACTTTCCAAAATCGGAAAGTTCGTCAGATTTGAGATGTTAAATCCCTGTACATCATAAACCTTTTCCATTGTCCACAATTTGCAAGTTACCATAATTTCAGCTGGCGACTATATTTCAGAAAGATATCGCCAAAAATAAGTATTCGTAGCCAAGAATAAATTCGCTTTTCAAACGATGGTGGTGCCATCTGTTTGAGATAGTCTAACTACGCCAAAAATAATTCAGAATGAACTTAAAATTTTAAAAAAAGTTAATTAAGAAAAACATAAAACCTAATTCTGGCTACACTAGTCAAAGAGGGAAGCTTGCTTTCTTATATACTATTTAATTCTACTCTAAAAATTTTTTTCTGTTAAAATGTCTTTTGCGTTTCCACCTCCTATACTTTAACATAGAAAAGTCAAATTTCATTTTGCAAAATGCTGAAAACTGTGTAATTTTCAAAAAATCAAAATTCAAGAAACACTATCCTTTAAACAATTATTTTATTTATATCCATAAATTTTTTTATTATTATTGAAGCTTTTTCCTGCCCACAAATGTCTTTGCCATTTCATCCCTATCCTTTAACATTGACCGAAAACAGCCTTAAGACAGAGTCGAGAACGAAACGAGGCTTCCACCGAGGAAGAGACCTGGCCTAGGCCCAGCTGACCCTTGCCTTAAGACTTCTTAGTAACTCTGATGGGAATCAGATGAATTAGTTAACCGAAACTACTGTTGATTTCTGGAGAGATTAGGCCTCAGCTAAAAGAAAGCGAATACAGATGTGACGTAAATCATACATGTAATAATTCCCTCTGGCATTCTTTTAATTAACTCTTTTTAATAATAAAACAAACTTTAATTCTTTGGTTCAAAACTAACGCTTTGCAAGAATCGCTTCTGCTCAGTGTGAAAAAGAAGCAATGAAGGAAGCAACCATTAGACGAAACCCTTCGATGAGGAAGGGGGTAGGGAAAGATTTGAAATTTTATTAAATGAGAGGAGAGTGAAAAAGAGGAGTAGCACAAACAACATAATTATCACTTTTTAGCATATAATTTTGATGTGTGGTGTACGTTACATTGTTTACGTATAAAGAGTCGGTAATAAATCCTTGCTGAAAACTTGTGTTACTTATCTTTGAATGAATAATATGTAATCGTTTTTTAATGTAATGATACGTTAAATTGCTAGTTCTTGCAACAATATATTTTTTTTTATGACTTTCATGAAGGTAATACCTGAGTTTGATGCAAAAGCTATATTTATAGTTAAAAGTTTTATAATTTTGAGATAAAAGTGTTAAGAGTCCCTCGTAGATTGTATTCAATAAATTTATGAGAAAGGTTATGCAGGAGACTTACAAGAAGTCAAGGAATTTAATAATATTAATTCATTTATCAATTGTATTAACAGATCTCTATTTCAAACACATGACAAAAAGGAGCATCTACATGCATAGCAAAAACTAAATATAAATAAGTTATACAAGAGGCAATTAGCATTTATATCAATACATTTTTATACAAGATTTGTCTGAAATATGATAGAGTAAACTGGGAGTGATTATACAGATAATCAAAGCAAACGAAAACCTCAATACAATGTGGGATCGGAAGGCAATTACCGAGCCTCTAGAGCAGGGACTGGTAATCTATGGCACGCGGTACAATTCTCAGTGGTATTCTGTATTACTCTACAAATTTGTCTGTTTTTGAGTGGATGGAAGTTGAAAAATTTGTAAGGGAACTCATTTCGTAAGCCTCATCAAAATTATGGAAATTTACGGAATTACGAAAAAAATCTGAAACATATAAGTCTAAAGGTAAATTTACAGCTATTTTGTAAATTACTGAATATCATTGCAGGTGAGGTTTAATTATTTGAAGAGAGAAAATTGGGTGGTGGAATAATCCCATACGCGTTGAAAGGTTCCTGATTCATCCCAAATATTAGCAGTTCCAGCTCTAACTTTGAACGTCTCTGACACGGTGGTTTTTAGTTGTGCTCGTAGAAAAAAAATCAAGGTAACAGATTAGGAGATCTGGAAAGCCAGGCTGCTGGGCTACCAAGGCCAATCCATTTGTTGCCAAAGGTAACTTTCGGGCACTTCCGCTCGTTCCTGTCATAATCAGTTAAAAATTTTTTTTTTGTTCTGGGAACACATGATCGCTGGCTGATAATAACATATCCCTTGGTAGCGAGCTACTATTCGCATCTACTTCATTCAGAATTACCTCCATCTGATTTACCGTACGTGGGATGAGCCCGTATCTACGCGTTACTTATCCAACTGTTGAAATGTTGGGCGTTGCAATGTTTAAAAATCGCGTAGTATAAAGTCTTACTGTTTTTCTCGAATAGCTTCATACATAAAGAGCTATTTTTTGTTGAGGCTTGATTGTGGTGAAAGGGTTTCTGTTGATTTGGATTTTATGTGTGGTTTAGTATGACTCGAAAAAATTGGTTTCCAATGGATCAGGACTCAATCGAAAATCTTTTGAGCTTAGAATTTGAGTGGTCGTTCGGCACGAAGAAAACTCCTTTTAACGGCATGGGGTTTTCTTCCGACAACACATTTCATTCGGAATTTTTATTGTTGCAGTTCCATCCTAATGCTCACTTCCGATTATCATTTTAGAGAGAGAGTACACCTTTTAAAGCTTTATACTATTTCTAGGGTTTCCAAAATCTTTAAAAAGTTTAAAGATGAATGGGTATATGTATCTTAAGCCCATTAACTTTATCAATATTGTTACATTTTTCTGTTTAAAAAAGCGTACCGATTTTTGATTCTGTTCCTCATCACAAGGAGAAAGCAATTTTAATAAAATTGATTAACAGTACTTTTTTAGTTGCAATATGTTTTAAAAACAGAATTTTAGAATTGCTTTCTAAATAAGGAAATCAATCTATTTATGATCATTCTTAAACTCTTAAAAATATATTATATTATACGTAAAAAATGCGTCTTAATGTTTTGATTGGTGGAAGTCATAGATTTCTAAGCTTCCGTCTTTCTCTTAATCTATCTTTGTTTATATAGAAATCCAGACTGAAAACAGCGCATTTCAATGACATCTGAATAACCATCCTTTATATCACAGTCGTCCAAAAACAAGCTTAGAGGTGACAAACACATGGGTAGGATTTACAAAATGTTACACATAACGGAATAAAAACAGTACTTGTGAATAACGAGAACCAACAGTCAGCCTGGGAGGGTTGAATACGTAAGACTAGGGGAGGGAGACAGTAATGCATATCTGCAGTATGTATGCAACGTATCTGCTCCGAAAGCAAGAATTGTTCGATAGAAAAGTTGGATCGAAAAAAGTGTGTGTGTGTTCAAGTGACAGACAAATAACACCTAAAAAAATGGCGGTCCATTTTTATAGAAAGAAAAATATAAAGCCTCACATCAAGCTTAAATAAAGCTGTCATTTGTAAGGTACAAGATAAACAGTCTGTAACTGAACGATGGATAAGCATCGCTTCGTTCAATTCTTCAAAGAATCCTTCGCGGAACGTGTAGTGTTTACAGTGATTTTAAAAAAATCTGGTCTTTTTCACTAGTCAAAGAAGATTAACATTATTTTTGGAGCACATCCAACTTTAATATAATAATTCATTATATAATACAGTATTATTTTTATTATATATGTTTGAGTTCTAGTGATAACATAATAAATATAATTATAAAGCAATTTTTCACCACATCCAATTCAAATCAAATAAACTCCGCCATGAATTATTCACGTAGTTTTAAAGGGTTCTTACACGAAAAAATATCGCGATTGATTATATATATATATTTAAGGATAATTAGGTGTTTATATAAGAGAACAGAAGTATATATCTGTAATGCTTGTATAAATATTTTTATACAGCTTATAAAACATTAGAAACTTTTGGCGCATATGTTACTGAATTAGACAGCTTGGACTAAATGTGGAAAACGTTTCCAAAAAAAAAAAATGTTTTAATTTTCACGAAAACTTGCAACATTGTAATTCATACATTTGTCTAAAATATTGAGCTTTTAAAATTTCGGAGAGAATATTCCATAAATATAAATAATTTTTCATTTGAACAGGGAAAGAGATGGCTCATTTAACATTCAAAGAAAAAAATACTGAAGAAATTTATTCCAGAAAAAAAAAGAAAAGTTAATTACTCAGATAAAAAGGAGATGTATGATAAAATATGCTGCTCGTTATAGGATAGCAAAACCAAAATAAAATACAAAAAAAAAAATTAATTCTACATCACTTTTATATTTGAAAATCAGTACCGGTTAATCCAATGGGTGCTTAGGGTGGGCGCCCAGGGGCCCGGATAAGCTGGACTTCAGCCATATTTTCTGGTTATAAATTTCGATCCGCCAGTGCTAATGGGGCTCATAGATCTTCTATACCCAGGGCCCGAAATGAATTTAAATCGGCACTATTGAAAATATATTCTCAATTCGGATCTTTAACATTATGAGAAGACAGCTTTGAAATAATTATGTTATGGGGACGAATAGGTCCGGCTCTAGCCGTTTTGCCGCTCTGGAGAAAAATGGAAAATACCGCCCCTTCTACAAAGTAAAAAATTATAATTAAAAAAGATAAATTGTGCACATTGATACACACCTATAAAATTTGAATGATTCTTGCGAACAAAAAGGCAGCATAACTATATTTATCTCTATATTATTATTATTTAAATCAAATACAAAACAATTCGAAATTAAGGACATAATTACATATCATTTCAAACAAGTTTAGTGTAAGAAAAAGAATCGCCCATTTCAGCACGCCAATTTCTTCTAATACAGTCTACTGATAGTGGGGATCTCACCAACGTTTATTTTAAGTTATCTACGTTCGGAACCGTTATTTTAAAAAAGCGCATAAATGGATAATTTTCATGATATTTAGTGTCACTCAGATTAGAATACATGCATAAAATTATTTTAAGGACATTTTTTGACAAAAAAAAAAGAATTATTTAGATACAGTATTTTGGCAAAATATTAACTAAGAATAAACTTTTTTCAAAATGTTCTCCTTTTATAAAAAATGCTTCTAAAATAATAATATTTTGCTTATATAAAGTAAAGACTTATCCAGAGCGTCTGAACTATATTTTTTAAAAAATTCACATTATTTTCAGAGTTACAAACAATTGAAATAATTATTGGCGTTTTTTTCTTAAAATTTCTCCCCTCTGTTGTTGTAAAATATGAATAAACCCAAGTTATATATTTCAAAATTTCTAGTTGAGCCTCTGAACAGAGGTCTGAGCTATATACAGGAAAAACATTATTCTAATAGAAGCATTTTTCACAAAAGGAGAACATTTGAAAATGGATTATTCTAAGTTAATTTTTTGCCAAAATATTATATTTCAATAATTTTTTTTGTCAAAATGTCCTTAAAACAATTTTATGCGTATATTCTAATCTAAGTGACATTAAATATCATGAAAATTATCCTTTTATGTGATTTTGCAAATCACGGTTCCGAACGTATAGTCGGATACCTTAACTTATATTAACTACACTCAAGGCTAAAATAAAACATTTCCTCTGTGACTATCTACAAAAAAAATTCTTATTGCTCCTGTCCCCTTTTGGATAGCTGACATCGAATGTTGTATGGGTGAAAGGAATGTCCGTTGTGACCGTACTCTGGGATGGGGAGAAAGTTCCTAGTAAAAGAGAGATGTGTAAACTTATCAAATTTCATAATTGAACATATACTCCCGCCTCGAACTTTTTACAATTTCAACATAAAAAAACTGACATTAAGCATACAGAGTATAAAATAAGAAAACAAAATATGTTCAATAAAATACCAAATTCACACACAATAATATTTCAGAAAATATAAAAAAAAAATTTGTAACAAAAAAAAGTATTTTTCAAATTCGATCCAAATACTGTCCTTAGAATTTGCTGCCCCGGGCAGGGGTCCGGTTTATCCGGCCCTAGAGCCGCCCCTGAGTGTTGAATAGGCGTTTTCCTTTGTGCATCTGGACTGTTAAACAGTCCTCAATCCCATATCGTGACAAGTCTTTGATGTTGGGCATGGCGAAAGTGGTGGTTTTCATTCTGCTGAGTGGCATGACTGCGATTGGTCGAACGATGGGATCCGGGAGGCGTGGCTATGGTGCTTCATCTGGGCGAAAAAAATTTAAGAGTTCTTTGGCTTGGGTGAAAGCTTAGAGGCTGCTCTCTGATTGGTTGTTGGGTAAGCCACCCCTGGGACGAGTCTTTCTCTCTTAAGTACTTGGCTCGACCAATCAGCTAGCTGCTACTCACTAGCATGAAATATCCACAATCGTTCCACATCATATTATCGGATATGGGATGGAGGCTCGCTTCGCGAGCCATATGCCCAAATATATCACCGAAGGCACCGAAGGTGGTGGGTCTTTGAGGTTTTCGAAAGTTTTTAATTGCCACCCTCTTACATGGGAGACGTGATGTGCGAAAGTGAGGTGCTATATAAAGTGATTTGAAGAGCAATTATATATCATAATAGTCGGATGATAGAGCCGACCGTGCAACTGTTGCTTAAAAGTTTGTTGTTTTGAAGAAATATTTACATAGTGTGGAGTGGTGACATAACGTTATAGATCATGTGGAGGTCTATGAGAATTGTACCAATAGCTTGTATCCCCCCCATTCAGGTTATACAAAATAAGTAAAGTTTAATGCTTTCTAATTTTGTTCGCGATTCTTCATCTTCCCACCATAAGCTAAATGATCAACAAGTTTCTTGATATACATTTTAGTCTGCGTTTAATTTTTGCTTCAACACCTTCTTCCGTATCGTACGTCGTAACATCTTAATAATGAAAAAAAAAAGCTCTCTCTCCCTCTCAATGAATTCAACTGATTATTCATTAAATATGAAAAGAAATTGCTTGCATAATTTTAAAAAAAATCATCGATAGAACTTGTACATTTTTTATTCTACAAACTAGTTAGATTTTCCAGAATAGACATGAAGTGTGATTAAATCGGGTCCCCAAGAAGGATCTCCTTCCACACAGACCCTGATATATGTTTATTTTACCTTACTTACAAATTTTATATGCATTACGGTAACTAGCATATTGAAATTTACAAAGTTGTTCTTCTAAAATAATTTTTCGCGCAAAATAAATTCCAAGGTTCTGAACACCAGATGCAGTTCGATGCAATTCATTGTGCCATTTTGTTAAGATACCAATTCACAAAAAAGTTGTTCAATATTTTGCAACGTGTTTTTTGTAAAGTTGTTGATTTTAGCTATGGTACATTCTTTGAGATCTTGAAGGTATCAGTTTTTTTCTGATCAACTTTGGATCCGTTCATGAAACACACACATATCTTATACCATGTTGCATGATTTAAAAAAAATTCCCTATCCCCCCGGACTAGCATCCGGGTGACTATGTTCGGCTGCCTTGCACCATATCTACAGATGTTGATGACCTACTTGAACTTTGTTCCATCTGCTGTGTTGTTTGTTCGGTAGAATTTGTTCGTAAGAAACTGAATATTCTATCTAGTCGGATAAGTTTCCAAAAATTTACACGTGAATCAGCTCAGATTCGCTTTCTAGCGATATTGTTCATTGTGGTTGACGACAGCTGTGTTGACCTATTCTTGATATTCCTCTTCAGCAGTAGCGCACACAAAATTTTTTCAAAGGGGAGTCCAGGGTCGAAAGTCCACCATTTTGGTATCATGCGCCAAATCCAATACACCGCCCAACATATTCCTTTGATTTTGTCGATTTTCGGGAACAAAAACAATACAAAATTAACTATTGAGTAAATAATTAGCATTAATTAATAAAATTAACTATTAATAACAAATACATAATTAAATGTTACGTAATATATACATAGGATTATAAACAATTGAAAAAAAAATCAAGGGCCGTGGGGAGTGTCCAGGACACCCCTCTTGTGTGTGCCACTGCTCGTCAGTTCTTTTTCACAGGAAAGGTTATGATTTCCATATATAACAGAAAAGATTCCGTGCTGTGTGTTTGAGGACTTTTTATTGGTGTTAACAGCAGGGAAGATGAAAGGACAGTAAAACTAATTGCGATTAACAAATGTACTTTTTATATACAATTAATTTATCTTGAATAAGTTTTTCGTATATTTTCATAAAAAAATAATTTATCCCGTTATCATTCCAGAATTAATATTATCACACATATTTCAAGCTTAAAAGAAATCACAGGATTGAAAAATAAGTGCTTTAATTTTTCCATTTCCCTTCGACATTATAGGCATTTTTATATTATTAAAGTCATCATAAATATATATAGCAGCCATCTATTGATATTTCTATCTCTTTTCACCCGTCTATGTTAAAAGTTAGGTAAAAGAAATTTTTTCAGCTTTACAATGCATCTTTTACTTTTTAAAGTTATTAAATATGTGACGAATCTGTACGGAACCTTTCCACTAATCTTCTTAGGCGTCTTTTTGGGGAATATAAATTCGCGTTTATTTCCAATCAACTCCAAAAAGATGAACGGGATATTCAAATTATATAAGGTATTTAAGTCGAGCGTTGTGAGATAGCAAGGTAGATAATGGAAGGCTATTGAGCCAGCAACTTTAACCGCAATATTAGAGGATTAGAATAGTGTAGAAGAATTGCTGTGATTCTAAGGAAGTACCAGAAAGCTGATATAGCCAACGGTAAATATAATTTACTTACGCTTAAAAGAAGCGTCAGTTTAGGCGAATTAGTTAAAGTTAATGAGAGTTAAGAATTCGAGTACGTGTATTTCTCGGACCTCCTATTTCGGTAGACCTTACTTGATCTTGAGCGTAATTATTAATTAGTAGCATCATTCGTAATTTAATTTATTATAAAGGTAAATCCCTTTTATTGGACGTAACATAAAAAGTATTATAAGTTATCAGAGATTTTTTTGAGAAATTATAATAATAAATAAATATTATTATTATTCAAAATGGCTCTTAGTGGTTCTTTGCCTCAAATTAATCTTGGTGTCCAAGGTGAGACCCAGGGGGGTCTCCACTAATAGACAACAGGGGCTGAAAATCATTATAGATAATTTGAGATAATTTAGCACCTTTACCTTGGACGCACTTTCACAAAAAACTGTCGTTTTTGAATTAATTGAGTTGTTTAATAACGTCGGATTTCAAAGCAACATGGAGCTATTGGCTACGAACTTCGTAATTTTGAATCAAAATACGTATATTGTATGGTAAAGAGAACGATAACTCGGGTGCCATCCTCACTCACTCAACAACTTGAGAGCTTTGAGCCTTGACAGATTTAACATACATCAACTCATTTAAACGGTGTCTTTAGTGACACCAGGACTCGAAACGACATTATACGACGAATACACCTAAAAACTAAAAATTACAGTTTGAAAGTATAGGTGTGCATTATACGGCGATGCTCGTTATACACCGGTACCGGTTATACACATGTACTTCTTAAATTTTAAACACTATACTTCACTACAGTTAGAAATTTAATGCTTTTAAAGTCGCTAGAAGTACAAACTGTCAAAAAGACATTCAAGTTGATAAATTGGCAAATATTTAATATTAGGTAACAGGGGTCTACCCAAAACCGAAAAACATGGCAAGCGCGCGCGGTCTATGACACAAATAGTTTGGGAATTTCTGTGTTAGAGCTTTTTTCTGAAATTTCATGTTAACACTAATAATTAAAATTAAAGTCAATTTTAATTATTAGTGTCAACATGCAATTGTTCCCGCATATAAAAGTCATTTCAGCTCTCTTTTTTTACCCACCCTTAAACGTGTCACAAAATACGGAACGTGTTTTTGTCTTTTCTGTTGGGAGTTTATGTGTGTATTTCTTGCTCCTATTCACAAGCTCATGTATGCAAATAAGCAAGCATTGCTGAAAGTCACTGAGAGAAATTTCTTCCCGAGGCGTATACCCACCAATAAATTACTTTTTTAGTATTTTTACTGATTCTTAATACATTTTGTCAATGAGAGAGTAATTTAATACATAAATCTTAAGTCAGTCAAATGTTTAATTTTGCACTGAAAAGGGTAATTTTTTCAATAGGTAATTATAAAGGAGGAGAAAAAAAAAAAAAACCAGTACATTTTACTAAATACAATTATTTTTTAACTATACAGCTAGAAGTCTGATTAGCCGCAACCGTCAATGCAGAGCCTCATTCGGGGCGGTTTGCGAGCCACGATTTGCCGACCCCTGCCCTTGGTAGATCTTAGTTCGTCCATTACGGCTTGATGCTAAATGGATGAACTTTAAAATATAAAAAAGTTGCGTGCTTTTTTAATGTTTCTGAACTTTAGAAACATTACTTGATAAATGAGTGCATGTTACATTACATGGGGAATTATAACTAATTTTTTGCAGCATTTTTTTTTAAATTTGAAAACTTGTCTAAAATTTGTGTTTACCCCGTTCATACATTAAGCGAAAAGTAGCCGCTTCAATGCAAACCAGTAAATGAGCAAGTTTATAACCAGTCTAAAGTTTAAATAACCCTATTTCAAAAAAATTAAAATTTACATAAAATTAATTTAATAGAATAAAAAATAAAAGTTCAAACAATAAGTTTTGTAACTGAGAAATTTTGTACCCTAATTAAAAATCTTAATGTAAATTATTTTGAAAAGAGTTCTCATTAGTTTTCAAAGTTTAAAAAATGAAAGTAACAGTGTGTGTTAAATAGTCAAAATCAGTTGAAGGTCCATCACGATAAAAACATCGTAACAAAATTGTATACTCCTTTTATTTGCATTTTAAAGCTAATAATTTAGAAGAATATCAAAAAACACTATTTTAAACATTTAAAAAAATCTTTTTTACAGAAGAACTAATAAGCGATAAATGGAAGAATTTTTGAAAGGAACAAGAATATTTTAAAACGACATCTTTTATGTTATTACTCAGTAGGATTTTTATCTTATAATAAAAATTAACCTAAACACACATTTTTTTCTATTCTTATTCATTTCATTGTTAACCGATTAACATTTTAATGCGTAATCACCAAAGCCTTATAAAGCGAGCAGTTTCGTATTAATACTCGATTTTCATCAAAACAAACAATAACGTATTCGATTCTGAATTACCTGTTTCAGGCTTCAGTTTCATCATTCAGCTGTGAAATTGACTGACTTGTATATTATGTCAGTGACACAACATATCATATTGCATAGCATTCGATTTTCCCTCGTACGTTGTTTTGATCACGTACATCATTGCTACAACACATTAGTTAACAAAATATATTCTATCATTTTAATTTCCTTACAGTATGAGGCAATATTCTATCATTTTAATTTCCTTACAGTATGAGGCATCGTTTCTTGGATTTCTATCTTTTCCTTTTTTTAAACTAAAAGTTTTTTCAATAACTTTCATTTTGAAGGGATCAATTATTTAAATGTAACACACACACACACACACATATATATATATATATACTAATCGCGTTACTCGACCGCTTTGCTGGGTATTTCACGATGTTGTATGAATATGTATGGTTTATATATAAATATACATATAATTATTGATGTGTGTAAATTATTGTTTGAAATCATAGCATTAAGCGCTTCTATTGCTCGATCGCATTGAAAAACGTTCTTATAACCCCCACTTCCTGATTTGAAAAGGACATGAACTTCTAAAATTGAAATAGAATATTCCTTTACGCTCCCATAACCCCCTCCCCAAAAATGAATTATCGTAAAGCTCATTTTTAGTAGATCTCTATTCAACAAAATAAATATGCTTGCCAAATTCTAAGTCTAAGTCTATAAACTCAAAAACGAAATTTTTTTTATCAATGAGCCCTGTAACTACACTTAAGAGTCGATTTCCGTGAGACCCATTCTTAGCAGATTTCAACCCAACAAAAGAAACATGCATATCAAATTTTAGTACTGTAGGTATAGTAGCTCGAAAACGGGAACTTTTTTGTCTATACGCCCTAGTAACTCCCTTTCGCAACCCCCACATGGCAATCTATTTACACAAAACTCATTGCTAATGGATCTTTATTCCAAGAAAGGAACATGCCTGCCAAATTTCAAGTTTTTATGTCTAATAGTTCAAAAATGGGAATATACTTACATAAAACACCCCCTTGGGGATCGATTTTCGTAGAATCCCTTCTTAGCGGATCTCTATTCCTTAAATCTGAAGGTCTAATTGTTTCTGAGATATCGTGATGAGTGAATGAGTGATTTGCTTATCACCTTTATATGTATAGATTCAATAATGAAATTCAGGTCAGGTAGTTTTACTGACAGTCATGAGATGGTGTGTTGTGGAAGTTCAACCGAAGGGAACCAGCTTAGGTATCGTTCCCGTCGCTTGAGCGTGGTTCAAAACTACGAGGTCATGTGTCTATCAATAGCCCACGTGTTACTTCACAGTGAGATGTAAATAAAAATCGAATCAAATCAAGCATGATATTCTCTTTCCTAAGAATCATGTAAAAGGGAATGGGAATTCTATGCGCGAAACAATAAAACGTTTATTTTTATGACGATTTTATATGAACATTTTCTTAGGTACAAAATACACTTTTTCTTTAAAAAAAGTAATTTTATTTGAAAAGTACTACGCACACATTTTTATGCTCCAAACCATCCAACACTCGACAAAGTGGATTGACTGGAAAACTACTATGATGAGGAATTGGAAAACACCTCAGCCAAGAACAGGATGGCTTGGAACAATCATGAAGGTCAAGACCCATCCTGGGCTGTCTCGCCAGTAAAGAAGGGAAAAAAAATTAATACGCACGCTTAATTATTCCCACATATTCTCAAACATCGTTTGAATTCTGTGTGTAATTCATGTCTTTTTTTAATGCAATTTTTCACACATATCTAAAAAGACTTGTGTCTTTACTTATATTACTAATTTATTTTTCCTAACTTTAGTTCAGCTGACTTCAACTAAGTAGAACTT
This sequence comes from Trichonephila clavipes, assembly GCA_019973935.1. Lineage (NCBI taxonomy): Eukaryota > Metazoa > Arthropoda > Arachnida > Araneae > Nephilidae > Trichonephila > Trichonephila clavipes. The sequence continues at coordinate 278,955 of BMAU01019987.1, forward strand.
ACAATAAAATTTCGAGCTCAAATACTACGAATAACTAGTCAGTTAGTTGTTATATTAGAATGGGCAATATTTAACATTATTCTGTGGACCAAAGTAATTTGTCAAACGAAAGGGGTAATTTTTCTCAGTCCTTTTGAACAAAAAGTCAGGAAAACAAAAGTGTTTCACCCGTGTTTAAATACTTTTTTATTTTTAAAATGATGCTAGTATGAATATACAAGTTCATCATACTTTATCCTAATCTTAAGACAATTATTAAAATACATCACTAATTATGCAACAATGTTTTGCTTTTTTGTTTAAAGCATTTGGAATTTTTAAAAGTTTTATTTTCTGCTAAAGGTAACGTTCATCAGCTTTTATAAAAATTGAGAAGGCTGTATATTAGATTCAAGATCTTCCCTTATTTGTCATTCCTAGTTTATGGTATTACAATTATTACAATGCATGCGAGGTATACAGATTTACAACTAGCACTCATTCGCGTCTTAAGAAATGTTGTCAGAGAAAGACAAAGGCCACACACGGAGCGCATGCTGTGTCCGCATTAGTAGATAAGACCCGCACGGCTTAGCCTCATCCTTCAAACCCTCAACTGTAAAATACTTTCCAGAAACCTACGATAAAAGGAATTTGCCGTGGCCTTAGTAAATGGTGGTCAGTTGGTCGGTCCAATGCTTAATTGGAGATTTATCTTAGCCGACACTTTCACTTATCTATACCATGCGGAATGTTGGACTGAATGGAACCCGGAAGATCTTTGCCTAAGTCCTGCAATTTACACGGGGGATTTAAAAGCTTCCCTATTTGACGAAGTGGTTCCTGTGGCGCCCTCAAATGCTGCAAGTCTGGCGCCCGAGAGGCATTGGCGTCTTTAACAGTAGAAAGGAAGTCGGAAAGGTAAACTAAGAGCTTAGATAAGATTTGTCTGACCCTAAATCTATAGAAAAAATAAATAGGCTTCTCTTATCTGCTGTGACATCAACTCAAATGCAGTAAACAAAAATGGGATTTTCAATTCTAACCCATATGTTCTCTACCGAGAAACTTCAAGAAAGAGCTTGTGTGAAACGGGAGATAAATTCTTAATTAAATATTGTATAGAGGATATTTATATATATATTAGGACAAACACACACAACAAAATTATCCATATTTGGACGAAGTATAAAATGAAAGATCCAATTTCGGGCAGCTTTAAATGCTGTAAAGTATGTTGCATAATAGACTCATTAAGAAAAGGGGGAAGGAGAGGCTATAACATGTATGCACTTTGAATGATGCTCTTCTCTTGTTACATTCATATCCAAATCACTGTCTGTAAAGTTTGGTTTTAGACTGTCTGTAAAATCTAGACTGTTTAGTAAAATGCACTGAGCGTATTTTGCTTTAATTTGTAATACGATTATATTTAAAATCAACTACTTTCCCTCGATTTTTGAAATAACACGCTCCATGAAAAAATAATTTTTTTTATGGTTCATTCTAACATGATTTAAGATAACTGATTGTTCCACAAGAATATGAAGACAAAATTCATTAACTAACACAAGTTTAGTTTTTAAGACTTAAACGGTGAAGTCTCTGGAAAATCATTTTTTAAACATTGATCCAGATTCAAAAAATGAAGATTTGTTTAGCTCGGCATCAACAATAACATAAAGATGCAAAACGAAAAAGAGAAAATAATAAGAACAGTAAAGAAAAAAGTAAATGGTTAATTTTTTAATAAAGAAAATCAATAAACAGTAAAATGTTTCGAAACGTAGCTCATTTCGAAGAGAACAAAAAGTTTCATTGGATTCAAGCTCAGAGAGTGGGGTAGATTTTTTTACAATTTTTTTCGATTCATCTCACTCTACGCAAAAGCGCTTATTATCCCAAGTAGCAAGAAATAATTAGTGTATTTATTCGAATATAATGTTTCCAATGTTAATGCTACAGAAATTCATTTGCCGTTTAGAATCGAAGGTGAAAAAGTTGGTTGGATGTGAGAAATTCAACAGGTTCATGTATACATTAACAAATTTTTGATATTGGTAAAATAAATTAATTTACTTCTCATTAATTTTCATTAAAATTTTTTTTTGAATTTCGTAAATATTGGATATTGATAACTCTTTTTGCTTTATTTTTATTTTTTCGCAAAAACGAGTTGAGAATTTGGGGTGCGGCTTAGAATCGATGATGGGTTAGGTTTGGATAAATACGGTAATTAATATTACTTTTAGTATTTTAAATATGAAATATTTGGTCCTTTTTTATGCAATATGCATGCTTTCCAATTATGATTTATATGAGACATGGATGAATTAATATTAATGTTAAATGCATAAATGGTAAATATATAAATGTAAATTAATCATATATAAAAACTTGTATAATTGATTTTCCTCACTCTTTTACATATAATTTTAATAAAATACTGTTTCTATATTTCATTTATGCGGTTTTTAAATAGCATGAAACGCTTCCTCTTTTACAATAAAGAATATACGATTAAAGCACGTTAAGAATATCAAAATCTGTAATGAAATTCATGAAGTAGGAACATATTTTGTTTTACAAAAGCGCATAGATTAAAGCATGAATTGATTGAACAAATTACACCACTCGAAAGCAATAATGCGAAAAGGATATCGATATCATTGATTTGAGACATTTAAATGAGTTTATCAAAAATAGCAAGAATGTAATAAAAATGATCCAATATGTTTTTTTTTCAGAAAAACTGAAAAAAAAAGCTTGTACATATATATTTTCAAAAACTATTTTTAAGAAAGAGATTAATACTGTAAAACTGGCGTACATTGAATGCGCTCTTTTAACTCAACAAATGAGATCGAAATTTACGGGGGTATCAAAATGAGAAGCTTTAAAAATGGAAAAAGAGGAGCGTAGACAAAATTTCGACTTCTACATATATCGAAATACTGCTTATTTAAAAGAAATGACATTTCTTGAGCTTAAAAGGCTGTATTTCCATAAGTATACTATTATTTCAAAAAGCCTGGGATAATACACTCGAGATAATTGACTTAAAACATAAGAGCATTGCACACATTTCAGGTTTCTTCGTCAAAAGAGGGTGTGTGTTATACTGCGAATTTGCCTAAAAATTAAAAGTTGCAGCTGTAATGTATAAATGCGCGTTATATGGCGGTGCACGTTACAAGTCGGATTTTACGGTAATTATCTTTAATTGATTATTTCCTCATAGTAGAGATTATTTTTATTTCTGTGTTATGAGTTTTAATGGAATTTTTTCCTGTGTGTGTGTGTTTATTTTTTTTAAGACATGATTATATATATTCGTTAATTTGACGATTGTTGAAAATAAAGTTTCACTCTATTTTATTATTATTATTGTTGGTGTTTTTATCTCGTTTATTTCAGCAACACAAAAACTTGCTGATCAGCCACATGCAATTGGTTTGTAAATTCTGCACCGTTTTCAGAATCTGATATTCTGGAAACGATGTGTCATTTCCGTTTCTGTATTTGTACATATCGTCAAGAAATTTCATCATTCTCATTTATAGTTAGAACGATTTCCTCTACATGGCTGCGTTTTTTGGTGCATGGGATGAAATAAATAAAATAATTGACACATATATAATTCTACTCATTTTGACATAAGTAAAACCATGTTTTAAAATATTAAACTGAAAGTTTTACTTATTCATCTCTCGAAAAACTGAACTGATTAGGGCGCAAATACATTTTCTGCGTGAAAAATTATGCATCTATGTGTGTGTGTGTGTGTACAGTGTTACATTTATCATTTTTAGCAAGGATACAAGGGAGCAGTCATTTATGGATCAGATTATTTGAAACCAGCATTTGTGTGATTGTTGAAATTATTTACACCCCAACTTCTCTTGTTCGTAATAAATAATATGAAATTCCTAAAATTTGAACTTAGTAAATATAAAGGTTAAACGTATTCCCATACAAGCACACACACAAATACACTACTTTCTTCTTTTACTAAATTTATAACTCCCAAAAGTATCGGATAAAATTGATAACCTATTTTTTACATGTGACCAAATTTTCAAATACCGATCGTTTCTATAAAACTATTCTGATGTGAGAATCTGGTAAAACTCATTGAATACATCTATTTCCATAAAAATTTATAGCTAATTGATGATGCAGAGTTAATAAAGTTAAAAAAAAACTTTTACGATAACAATCAAACTTTTTTTTTTTTTTCGAAATTCTGTCTTTCGGAATTAACAAAAACACCGTAAAAGTAAAAGCAAAGCAGAGACAACCAAATTTACTAGAACTAGGTTATTTAGAGCTTTCATTTGTGATTACACCAAAAAAGCATGACATGGCACCTGACATATTTCATGTAGTGAACACTCTTTATAGAGCAGAGAGTGTAACGTTTGAAAGAATAACGGTAGCGTATTCTTGGTGAATTAAAATATGGAATTTATTACGTCACAACTATTGAAGAAGAGTATTTACAAAGGATACATTAAAGTTATTAAAATTAATTAGATTGTTTAGAGTCCACTATTTTGTGAAGGAGGTTTCGTTAGTTTACCGCTCCCGTGCAGAGTTCAAAGCATCTCTCCCTCTCATCTTCCGGTCGGTCGCTAGATTCCTCGGGGGTCAAACAGGGGGTTGCGCTGGATCGGAAATTGCACGCGTGTGGGCGTCGAAGATCTACAAAGAAACCGACACCAGATGTTGTTGTTGTCTTCCGAGACGTGACGTTACAGCTCTCGCCCTCTCTTATGGAACTTTTCCCGTTGAGAAAAGTTTAATGGGATGACGATGAGACAACTGACGAGATTACCGACACATCCTTCATCAAGCACCACTATATTTCTGAGCTGCAATTTTAATTACTAAAAAAGCTGAACTAAATTTGGAATTACTTATTTCTAGTGAGTGAGTGTTGCTAGGGGAACACACAAATCTATATCACGAAATAGTAATCAATGTAAGAAAAACATACTATACATTAAATAAAAAAAAAATACAAACACTCCTATCACAATGCCTAGTATCAATTATACTAACATGTTATATCAAATGCTAGTATAGACCTTGCACATAAAATCTTCTTCGCCACAATACTTAAATAAAATTATACTAACGACATGTTGATATATGATATGCGAGAAGTGTACAACCTTACACACAAAATATTTTTCACAATATGTCTCTTGCGTAACCTAAATACTCATGTTTATTTTAAAACCCCTGTACACAAAATTAAGCATATTAATACATTTGCTTTTTCATGGCTTTTTATCTTTTGACACGCATCGCCATTCGATATGATATACAGTACTAGTAAATAAATAAAATTTAATACAATTATTAACCTTTAACTAAAAAACATAAGCAACAATTATTATTCATGAGCAAAGGGAACATTATTAACAATCCCTAATTATCTATCACCGATCTGCTGAGACTATCTGCATTTTTTGTGACTTTTACCCGACCGATGTACAATTCTAAAATTATATGGTTGCAAAGCCAAAGCCCATCGCATCAATCTGGGGTTAGAACTAACATTTCTATTTCAACCACACCAACGGGTTGTGATCGGTCATAACTAAAAATGAATTTCCATCTAAGTAATAATGTAACCTTTTAATTTGGAAAACAATACTAGCAGCACATTCCTTCTCGTCGTACAATAACGCTTCTCTACCTCTGAAAATTTCTTACTCAGGTAAGCATTGATGGGACCTCCTCACCTTTGTTCAGTTTTGTGGGTTAAAACTGCTCCCATACCTGCGTTCGAAGCGTCCGTTTTTGAACAATGAATTCTCGTTCAAAATTTGGCGCGTACAAGACGGGCTTATCAATTAGTTTCCCTTTTAGTTCTCGAAATGCGTTTTTCACCTCCGGTCGTCACTTAATTCTCCCTTCTTTGCTCTTCCCTTCAACGCATCCGTCAACGGGCAACAGTACCGAGAACAGATTTATATTTTTGGTAATAACCCGCTATACCTAAGCACGTATTTGGGTTTTCGTGCGAGGAGTGGGAACTCTAGAACAGCCTGAACTTTGATCTCGGAAGGGAGTGCGAAACCCTGACCCACAATGTGACCCAAAAATTTGACATTTTGTTGCGCAAACTTACACTTTGAAGGTTTTATCGTTAACTTAGCTCTCTTTATTCTCTGCAGAACCGTTTCCATATGTTTTTAATATGCGACTCCCAAGTATCTGAGAAAATTGCGATATCGTCTAGATGCGGGACAACGAAATCCTCCTAGTCCGTTAAGTAATTCAGCCATGAGTTTACTAAAGAAATATGGAGCATTCTTTAATCCGAAAAACTCATCATAGGGGTCGGTATGTACCAAAAGCTAGTACAGAAGGCTGCGTATGTGCTGTCTGTTTTACTCAAAGGTATTTGCCAATATCCTTTAGATAAGTCAAAGACGGTAAGAAATTTAGCCGCCGATACTTTTTCTACGCGTTCTTCGATATTCGGAAAGGAAAATATTCCGTTCTAATGATCCCGTTTAATTTCCTGTAATCTATACATGGACGAGGTTCTTTCTACCTCAACTAAATCTAGAGGGGACATAATCCCGAATTCTCCTACCCTCAATGATTCCTAATTTTAACATTCGGTTAATTTCGTTTTTTAGATTTCATTTTGTCGGTGCGACATTCGATAGAGAGGAGGGCTTTAAGTCCTAACTGGTTGATCGCTAACTAACTGGATTTCGTGTTCAACCAGATTAGTTAAACCGGGATTGTTTGAAAAACATTTAGGTATTTATTTAATAATTCGCGCAGTCGATCCATTTGTTGTTTGTCGTGAAGGTGTTTGTTCAACTCGCTATCCTGGATTACGTCCTCGAAATCATAAATGAGAAGAAATTGTTTTCTAAGTATGGGATTTCAACTCCTGGTCTGCGAGAGTTTTTTGTTTCATCATTAATAATTACGTTAACGTGTTCTGGCCTTTTGTAATATGGTTTTTAGCATATTTATATGATAGATTTGAATGTTTCGCGTCTGCCAGGATTTTCGACTAAATAGTTCGTTTCCGAAATTTTATTTAAAATTGTCCATTTGGGACCCCATCCACTGCACTGCTAATTTTATTTGCTCTGGATGTAGCTAACACTAGGACTAAATCTCCATCCTTAAATTACCGTTTTTACTGCGTTTTTGTCATACCAAGTTTTCCGCTTACTTGCATTTCCTCCATTTATTTATAGCTACTTCTTGACATCTTTTTAATCTATTTGTGCTTAAACATATATTCAGTGACGAGATCACCCTCTTCTTCCGGTTCCATCCAATGTTCCATTACTAACGTCTCTGGGGTTCGCAAATTTTCCCATACACCAACTCTGACGGTGTATACCCTGTACTTTCGTGCGATACCGTTCGTAACGCTAAAAAGATTGACTTCACCACGTTACCTAACTTATCTTCGATTTTTGACCAATAATTCCTTCTCTAGCGAATAAACCTGATTGGTAACCTGCACTTGATTGGCTGCCTGTTCGTATAAGGGTTTAATCTCCTCGCTATTTTTTGAGCATTGATTAAATTTTTCGCGTAACCCTTAGCAGCGCTAATTCCGGAACATATTCCTGGAGTGCAGGTATTAAAATTTCGTCCTCTGCATCCGAAGAACCAATTATAACCTCATCTTCCCCTTTTAGCATCACCACTATCTATTCCCCTTTCTTCTCTAGCCGCTTTGACTTGAGACCTTGTTTGGACAGCATTCAATATTTCGACTGGCGGGAAATTATAGCCCTAAATTTCCTTTATTGGCTCGGCCGTTTATTTCCAAGCAAATATCGACCGTGTTGATTTAAGTGATTTCAAACGCTACGCTGCTGTAGTCTGCACCGTTCCAAAGTTTCCGGAAATTTCCACGACCGCCAAAGGTAAACAAACTAATTCTGGGCTTAACGGTTGTTTTACCCCGACATTTCACCAGAAGAAGAAGAAGGATTTATGTATTTTGCACATACTAAATCTATTGTCGCTCCGTATCTAGAATGTCTATCTCGTGACCATTCACAGAGCCCTTTGTTGTATATGAATTAAAATCCGGGTTTTCATTTCCTTCAATATTATTGAGAGTTTCCGTCGTTTTGTTTTTTATTAATTTAGGGCAACCACCGGCTTTTATATGTCCAGGCATATTGCAATGATAACATCTTTGTATCACGCGTTTTTCAAGTTCTCTCTCTAGTACTCTCGGAACAGAAGCTCTCCTAATCTGGGGGAAGTTTCCCAAATCTATTTTCTTTTTCCTTGATCCCTGAGTATGTCAAATTTTATCATTTCTGCCCCACCTATCCATGGGTTTTCAAGGTTTACCTTTCGGACGTCCTCATAATTATCAAAGAGTTTCTGCTATTTGAGTAGCTGATTTAAGGTTTGCCCAATTATCAAAAATGATCTTTCATGCTAGCATGGCGCGTTTTTTAATTGATCTACCCACCATTAGATCTTTAAGATCTTGAAAGGTATTTATTTATAAGCCAATCAGCCACTCATCTAGATAATTCGTAATTTCAAAAGTGAAATCCTTCAGGTGCTATCGGTTTTTCTGGTGTTGGACAAATTTTTTGCCGAAAAGACCTCCGGACTTAACTTGAGATCTTTTAAGTAATAATTTCTTTACATAATCGTAATTTTCGGCTTGTTCTCCGGTTCGCGAGCAATAAATTGCACGATCTCTAGGGGGTAACAAACCCAATAATTGCCCCACCCACTCTTTCTTTTCTATTGACGCCCTTTTAGCCTGGCGTTCAAAGATCACTAGATATAAACTAATATCTGACTGCTTAGGATCGAAATCTGGGATCAATTTTTTAAGTTTAAATTAGGGTTACAGAACATGCATTTGTAGAATCGTTTGATTCATCGTTTACCCAAATCCGGATTCTATTTTAAACCTTTCTAAATCAAATTTCAGCTGTAATTCTTTCTCTTTTTAATGCCTGCACCTTTACTAACTCCTCCGATCTCATTTTTCAGCCCTTTCTAACTCCTCTAATCTCATTTTTTCAGCCCTTTCTAACTCCTCTAATCTCATTTTTCAGCCCTTTCTAACTCCTCTAATCTCATTTTTCAGCCCTTTCTAACTCTCTAATCTCATTTTTTTCAGCCCTTTCTAACTCTTCCAATCTTTTCCGTTTGCAATGATAGTCTCATACAGATTTTTAACAAATTCCTCTTCATAACCTTCACTGTTAGTGATTGCAATTTTATGGGACAGTCATATTTAAAGTGGCATTTATTCCTAATTCCTCAGCAAGATTGCAACATGTCTTGCTTTTTCCCTTTACCAAGGGGAAAGCCATTTTTTAAACAATATCAAATAAATGTCACGCTAAATTTTGCACTATTGTTACTATTCTCTATTAATACAATAACACTGGTCCCATGCATACACAGAAATACACAAAGAAAAACTTAACACTAAAAATAATCAAAATCATTCAAGAGACTTAAAACACAATAAATCTTAAGCTAAAATTGCACACAATGCTTGAAATACAATTACAATTCTCTAGAAACAAAATAACACTGTTCCCATGCAAGAAAAACACTAAGTATTTCAAAATTTCTAAGAACACTTTAACCAAAATTCCTAATACGTATGCAGTTTGCAACTCAAAAATATAACAGTACTCACCCATTTGAAGTACTCAGCTTGCTGTCAGAAGCAAATTATGCACTAGTGGTACGGCTTCCGAAATCGCTTTTCCTTCGGACACTCTCGCCGTTAACACTGTAGATGTGTAGATCCAGTTTGATCTTCTATGGGCAAGGACGCTCCCTTTCTCGAAGCTGAATTTACTTTGGCTTACGGCTTCCGAAAATCGCTTCCCTTCGGACACTCTCGCCGTTAACACTATCGATCAGTTTGATCTTTTGAGCAGGACGCTCTTTTTCTCCGAAGCTGAAGCTGAATCGCAGAACGGCTTCCGAAAATCGCTTTCCTTCGGACACTAGCCGTTAACACTATAGATCAGTTTGATCTTTTATGAGCAGGACGCTCTCTTTCTCGGAAGCTGAATTTACTTGCAGCACGGCTTCCGAAGATCTCTTTTTCTCTCCCTGCGTTGCGGTCCGTCCGTAAAAATCAAAATTTTCCTCCTCTCACGGGTCCTGAATGCTAACTTTTTTATCCCAAAGCGCTGCCACCAAAACTCTCATAACGTTTGAAAGAATAACGGTAGCGTATTCTTGGTGAATTAAAATATGGAGATTTATTGCGTCACAACTATTTGAAAATTATTTACAAAAGGATACATTAAAGTTATTAAAATTAATTAGATTGTTGAGTCCACTATTTTGTGAGAGGAGGTTTCGTTTGGTTTTACCGCTCCCGTGCAAGTTCAAAGCATCTCTCCTCTCTCATCTTCCGGTCGGGTCGCTAGATTCCTCGGGGGGTCAAACAGGGGTTGCGCTGGATCCGGAAATTGCACGTGTGGGCGTCGAATCTACAAAGAAACCGACGCAGATGTTGTTGTTGTCTTCGAGACGTGACGTTACAAGAGGAGCAGCTGGATATATATCCTGTGATAACAGGTTAACAAAAGCAAACTTGTGTGTTTATTTGAAGAAGAAATATCAAGCCAGTAGGGATGCTGTGCATCATTACGCTAATTCATTCCCCCGCTAATGCTGTAAATATCAAACAGGTCTTCCTAACAAATCTAGTATGAGATTTATTTTCGTTCTTCAAAGTTGTAATGGTTCATCATTCTTTCTTTTTCTATCCATAAAATATTTGCTTTTATACCTGCAGTTATTTCTGGAGCAGCCTGATTTCGCATTACATTCCGCGTAATTGTAATCTAATCGATATCCACTTCTAAATGAATGAAATTACTTTTTCTTCGAATTCTGTTGTTAATGTTCTGTTTTTTGATGCTGTAATGTTTGTTATTTGGCTTATTATATTCGATTTCTGATATGAATGAAATAAAAATTGAGCACTACCTTTGCTTACATCACTGCAGGGTAAATGCCTAGCTGCAGTGGCGCACGCAAGGGGGAGTCCTGGGGGTCCGGACCCCCAAAGCCCCTTGATTTTTTTTCCCGATTGATAATTCTTTGTATATAGTACGTAAATTTAATTAAATAATTGTTTTTATGATTAATTTTATTAATTAATGCTAATTATTTATTCAATTGTAGTTTTTTACTGTGTTTTGTTCCCGAAAATCGACAAAATCAAAGGAGCATGATACAAAAGTGTGGTGGACTTTCGATCTTGGACCCCCATGAAAAATTCCTGTGTGGGCTACTGCCTGACGCCGCAAAAGTGTACCAATGAAAACATACAAATTTACAAAATATAACAATGCTAAGTTACTGATATAATATTTTAATGTCATGTACAGCAATTTTTATTGAAAAAAACACTGAGATAACTCATAACTGGAGTCACTGAATAAGATTCTTCTGCTGAGTGCCACTTACGTAGTGTGTGTGTGTGTATGTTTAAATAAAACCCTTCATATTCAAGATTTTCTTTTCGTTTTGTTTGATTTTTAATGTCTCGTCACTCAATTTCATTTGCCGATAGTCAAATGCAGTGCCGGTTTTATCCATTGAGTGCTTGGGCGAGTACCCACGGGGCCGGGGCCGGATAAGCTGGAATTTTCTGGTTATAAATTTCGATCCGCCAGTGCTATGGGGGCCTGTAGATCTTCTGCGCCGAGGGCCCGAAATTAACAAATTGACTCTAGTTAAATGTATAATGTTATGTCAGATTTTCATACAGATGTGTAATGATCTTTAATGAGGAAAAACCTATAAGACCGTGTTTTATATAAAAAGTTGTACAATAATAAAAATGGACTGATAAGTAATAATTAACAAACCTCAGGAAAACCATTCGCTGATACAACAAAATCGAAAATCGCAGGTGCCTGCTCAGGTGTCATTCTTACTTTTAACCTTGGTTCAAAAAATTATAAAAGGGTTATTAGTTGTAAGCGGGCAGAAATAATAAACCAGCAATATTCGGTACAACCATCAATCAATCATCAATCATCAATACCAGCGAAGTAAAATATTGGAAAATAATAATAGTGAAAATTCAGATAAAAGGGATATCTGTTGCTGGCTTTGGTTTGGCATATTTTTATGTTACAGCTATGGAAACCGACGATCGGAGAACCTAACATTCGTTTCGGGGAACGTGCTCGTGTTGCTGGAAAACATATTACTACATAACGTATTTGTGTAATAACTATAAACTAACAATGTGTGAAGGCGGCAGATCTGATAGATAATAGTAATGGCGGCACAAATCTCTCTTTCTAATATTGTAATATGTGGTCTTCAAGAAGAGCGACATGCAGCCAA